>RJWT010035207.1:0-13504 GCA_004365215.1 Cuniculus paca
TGTTATGGTAACACAAACTGGCCTGAGACAGAAAATGAAGCGATAGTATGTTCACAAGGAGCAGGGCTGTTGCTATAGCAAATATCTGAAAATGGAGAAGTGGTGTGGGAGGTGGTTTGTGGCACAGGCTGGAAGGATTTGGAGAAGCAGGCTAGAAAATCTCTGGATGCCTGTGGGTAGAGCATTAGAGCTGTCTGGGGAGAGCTCAGAAGAAGGCAAGGGCTGTAGGGAAATCTGAAATATTCTTAGGAATCATTGAAATGGTCATCCATGTGGACAATAAAAGCCATTCTGGTGAAATCTCAGGTAAAAAGAGGAACAAGGTACTGGAAACTGACACAAAGGCATCCTTGTTATACAGTTGCAAAGCACATGGTACAATTGTATCCGTGTCCTGGGACTTTGTGAAAGGAGAACCTAGTAGTGACAAAAAGAGATGCCTGGCAGGTGAAATCTCAAAGCAGTGAAATATTGGAAGACCTGATGTGGCTACTTTCAATTACACATAGTGGGATGCTAGAGGAGAGAAACAACTTAAAGATAGAATGTATAATTAAAAAGGAAGAAAAGTGGAGAGATCTGGAAAACTCTGTCATTTATTTTAAAGAATAAAAAATTAGGGAAAAAAGATTAAAGATGTAGCCTAGTAACTCTCATTATTTATTTATTTATTTACTTATTTATTTTGTCTTTTTGAGACAGGGCTTTACTATGTAGTTCAGGCTGGCCTTGAACTCACTTTGTAGCCCAGGCTGGCCTCAAACTCATAGCAATCCTCCTGCCTCAGCCTCCCAAGTGCTGGGATTACAGGTGTGTGCTACCATGCCCAGCCTAATAACTCTCTTTTTTTAAAAAGTTTTTTTATTTTATTTTAAAGATATTCAAACCCAACATAACAAAACAGAATAAATCCAATCAAAACAAAGCAGTGAAATTGGTACAGAACTTCCAAGCAGGACAATAGGAAAACAACAATGGCTACCATAGTATATCTTATAACTCTCATTTTTAAAAGAGATGAAGGTTTGATTTGTTTGAAATGGGAGAATGACCTTAAAGAAATTTCAGAGGCCTCAGAGGCAAGTTAAGACTTGGAGCAAGGTCTCCAGAGGAGCCCACGGCCCTCAATGTTTGTAGCCCAGGGCACCTCTGACCTCCTGCAATCTGATTCAGTGCTCCTGGGCTATCCTGGTCCATCCCAGCAGAAGCTCTGGCAGGCCCAGGTGCAGCAGGTATCACAGCTCTGGAAGCGTCCATGCAGTGCTGGGTCTGAAGATGCACAAGGCACACAGGCTGTGGGCTTGGTAGCCCCTGCCTAGATTTACAAGGATGCTGGCAGACGGGGGCGCTGAGGCCAAAGTCTGTTACAGACACAAGGCTGCCTGAAGCCTGAGCTCCCAACCTTTGCCCTTCTGTCTCCAGGAGGCAGCACATGGAGTGAAAGATGATTCTGGAGTTTAGTTCATGTTATCTGCCCTGTTGGGCTTTGGACTTTCTTGGAAACTCCTTTTTTAGTGCCCATTTCCTCCTTGGAGTGTGCGAATGTCCACCTCGTGTTCGTTTCGTTGCTATATTGGGAGGCAGACAGTGGGAGTTAATTTCAGGATGAATTGCCCTTGATTTTAGATGAGTCTCCAGACTTTCGACTTTTGAGTTGGTCTTGGAATAAGGTAAGACTTTGGGGCTTGTAGGGATGGGAATGTATTTTGCATGTGAAAAGGACATGAACTTTGGGGGTGCAGAATGCTATGGCTTGGCAAGCAACTGAGTCCCCTGTGTAATAGTGTGGAGAGGTGGAGCCTTCAAGAGGTGATGGGTTAGCGAATTAGAGTTGCCATAGTGACAGTTTGGCATGAAAGCAAGTGTAGGCCTCTCCTGCTTTCTCTCATACACAAGTGCTCTCTTGCCCTCTGCCCTCTGAGAGGAATCAGCAGAAAGGTCATCCCAGGTGTGGCCCTTCAAGCTCGAACTTCCCAGCATCCCATCCTGCAAGAAAGAAATCTCTTTATAAATTACCCAGCTTGAGCTATCTGTTATAGTAGCCTAAATCCTTCTAAGACTGGTTATACTCTCTGTCCTGATACCTATAGTCTCCTCATGAGCAGTCCACCTACCTGCCTGTCACCATACTTGGCCAAGCCAGGACACAGACTGACCCAACCCCAGTGTTAGCATACAATGTCATTATTTCATCAGAAGGAAATGATCCAGCATCCAGATGTTTTGGGAATCAGCCCCAGGCCTGATGTCCCCTTCTTGCCCACACACTCCCATGAGTCTCCCTGTGGATCAAACTACAGCTCCTCAGGGCCTGTTCACTGCTCAGTACTGAGTCTTCTCAACAGCCTGGCAGCCCATATGACAAACTCGCCACACACAAGCTGGGTGTGGAGGCACATGCCTGTAATCTCAGCATTCTAGGAGGCTGAGGCAGGATTGTAAATTCAAGCCCTGCCCGGGCAATCTATCACTTTAGTGAGACTCTGTCTCAAAATAAATAAGTGGATAGAGCTGGGGATATAATTCAGTGTGAAGGCCTATGTTCAATCCCCAGTACCACAAAAAGAAAAAAATAAAAATAAAAACCTTGCCATACACCACTACAGGTTATGAGTCCAGGGAAGCACATAATGTTGTCTTCTCTGAGAGACTCTGTTATTCTTTTATAAACAAACAGGCCATTATAGTGCTCACCTGGCCTCCAGGCCAGCAGCAGGGGAAGTAGGCAGAATAAATGATCTTAAAAATATCTCCTCAGATGCAGCTGCTTGCTGTAGAGGGAAAGTTCCTTGCTGACAAACCTCTAGCCCAGCCCTTGTCCTGCCCGGACCATCAGGGAGCCATGCTCTGCCTTCAGCCGGTGTTCAGGGACGGCCCAGCAGCCTCTTTGTTATTCCTGGATCCCAGCATGGGGCCTCTCAGGGTGTCCATGCCACAGTGGCCTGCATGGCCAAGAGCAGATGTTTTCCTCTGTGCCCTCTCTGGGCTCAGGAAGACCCCACCCTGCAGGTGGCAGGAAGAGGTGGTGTTAAGCAAAGGGGCCCCAGTGCTTGAGCTGGCTGGCTTCGAACTTTCCATTTCTGTTTTCCTTGGCAAAGGGCCCCAGTTGGCACGGCAGGGTTCTGGGCTCTCAGGTGAGCCTGCGGTGGCTGTTTCCCAGCTGCCTGCAATTCGCTCAGTCCAGCACATGTGCGTTAAATGCCCACTGTACTTGTTGGTTCACCTGAGAAACTGTATTGAGCACCTAGTAGGTCCTAGACACTCTGACACAAGCTGGGGAGAATGGCCTTGAGCAAAGGTGTTAGTGTGGGAAGCAGTCAAAGTAGAGTTAGAAATGCAAGATACCTGCAGGGAATGTTTGAGGATTAAGAGGAGGAGGCAGGAGTGGTCCAGAGCCTTGAGCCTGCCTAGGAAGGATGACTGAGAAGGAGACGAGCCAGCTGGGGGCCAGGTGGGAGGAGCCAAAGCAGGGATGCTGCTCTGAGGAAGCAGGACCACCGGGCGGTGGAGGGGAGTGCGGTTTCCCTGAGCAGCTTGCCAGTCGTGGAGTCCCCTGTTGGCCAGGACAACTCAAACATGGCGGAGGGTCTGGAGGCAGCTGGAGGCTGGCAGCTTACCAACCCCACTTCCTGCATCTCCGTGGAATCCCCAGCAAGATGGAATGCAATTGACAGCCTGCTGTGGGGACACAGGGGACAGACCATACACCCAGCCACAGCTGCACCTCCCTCCTAACTCACAGTGATGGTGCCTGAAAGGGATGGGACGTGCCCTTCTTCCCTCCTTTCTTGACCCTGCTACTGAAGACTTACGTGTTGGTGACCCCTTTAACCACATGGATAAGAGGAACGTCTGAGGGGTAGCAAGGACAAGGCAGTAGCCTGGGTCGCTGAATGACTGGTAGAGCAGAGTCACCACAGCAGTCATGCGATGCCACTCCAGAACTGTGTGCAGAGAAATGAGCCTTCCTCTTGTTTAAGCTACTACCATCATGTGCAGCCAATTCTAGATCCTGGGCATGAGGATCTTGCTCTTCTTGCCCCACAGAATTGACCATCTTAGCCATTTCTGAGTGTGTGGTTCATTTCCCATTACTGTGGAACCTTCACAACCATCCATCTCCAGAACTTTGTCCTCATCCTGGTGGAAATTCTGTACAGTAGTTATTAAACAACATCCCCCAGACCCTGCATCCGCATTCTACTTTCTGGCTCTATGTATTTGACTCCTCTAGGGACCTCATATCAGTGGAATCATACAGATTTGTCTTCAGGGGGCTTGTCTCCAAGTTTCATCCATGTGGTAATATGTATCATAATTTCCTCCTTTTTTTTTTTGAGACAAGATCTTGCTATGTAATCCAGATTGGCACTGAACTCCCAGAAACCCTCCTGCCTCAGCCTCCCGAATGCTGGCATTACAGGCATGCACCACTACATGAGGTAGAATCTCCTCTGTTTTACAGATGGACTACATTGTGGGTCACTTCCACCTTTTGGTTATCACCAATAAATGAATATGGAGGTGCAAATATCTCATTAAAACTCTGATTTCAATTCTTTCAGATATATAACCAGAACTGGAATTGCCAGATTGCATGGTAATTCTAACACAATGAGTTTTTAACTAGTTTTTTTTTTTAAACTAGTTGTTAAACATTGTATCTTGACCTGGTAGCTAGAAGATCACATTGAAAAGATAACAGGGAAGTATTTAGAAAGCAACACCACTGAACCCACAGAGAAGGTAGTTGCTGAGGATTGGGTCCTCAGCATCTCCCAGGGGACCACGTGTCGAAGGCTTATTCCTCGGAGCGCTGCTCTCAAGAGGTGATGGAAGCTTTAGGAGGCGGGGTCCGGTGGGAGGTCTTCAGGTCACTGGGGCTTGCCAGGGGGGACAGCAGGACCCTGGTCTCTTCCCCTCTGTCTTTCGCTTCCCAGCCTTGAGGGGAGTGGTGTTGCTCCCCACACAGCTCTGTGATGTGCAGCCACACCACAGCCCAAAGCAACAGGGCCTGCTATTCATGGAACTAAAATCTCCAAAACTGTGAGGCAAATAAACGTTTTTTCTTCATAAGTTGATAATCTCAGGTACTCGTAATAGTCACAGAATGACTGAGCAGCAGTCAGGGTAACTCCTCCTTTTTTTTTTTGGTACCGGGGATCGAACTCATGACCTCGCACTTGCCAGGCAGGCACTTACTCCGCTGAGCTAAATCCCCAGCCTTAGCTCCTCCACACTGAGCTCATCCCTTCACTTACCAACAGGTGCGGGCCCCGCTTCTTGCCCCCACCCACAGATTCATTCCACATTACACCAGCTGTTCTGCTGTCTACCAACCTCAGGTTACAGAGGAGTGAGTACTCTTTCTTTGGGCTAATCACCCAGCACAACCACTCTGTGCACACAGATGACTCCCCTCACATCCAACCAGTGGAATAAACATCAGCTTCCTGCCTTTTGGCACCTTTTGGCCTGAGTCAGGTTAACCCACCCTTTGTGAGTTGTTTGTGGAGTTGTCACGTGAAAAGGTCCATCAGTGACTTTTGGTTGACTTCTGGATTTTTTGTTTTGCTTTGTTTCGGTTTTGCTGTCTGGTGATGGAACCCAGGGCCTCAGGCATGCGGGGCAAGTACTCCACCACTAAGCCACATTCCAGCCCCTCTCTTAACCTTGGAACATAAACCCCCAGCGGGTACATGTAAGCATTTTCAAGAGGATTCCTGACCTTCCTCCTAAATTCAAGCTTTGTCACTTGAAAGAAAACCCCACAGCAGAAGTCACTCTGTACTCCCAGGATTGGGACTGTCACCCACTTCACTTTCCAAGTTGCCTTACTCTGGCTCATGCTGGCTTCTCTCCCAGAAGTCACCAGCTCCTGTTATGTGGCTTTTTCAGATCTGGTTGCTCCACCAAGGGCATCTCCTCTGTGAATGTGCCTGGATCGGCCCACCTTGGAGGGACCCTATGCCCTTGCTGTCACGCCTTCCACAGGCTGCCTTCTGGCCTGCCTGCAGCACGCTTCCTGGACCACAGCCTCCGCAGGACCTATGGATGTGTCAAAAATAGAAATTCCAAGTCCCCAGCCCAGGGCCTCTGATTCAGAAACTGGGGGTCAGCCAGCCATCTGTGTTTTACTGGCATAGATAGTTCTAGATCTATCAACCTACCCAGAGGACTGTGTGAGTCAATTCCCTACAGCACCCAGGAAACCCCCAGAGTCAGCAGCAGGGGGTTTGAACAGCTCCCCCTTCCTATACCATAGATTTTTCTTCCTTTTTCCTTTTAATTTTTAAAAATTAAAAAAAATTTTATTCAGTATTTTTTTTAAGATGGGGTCTAGCTATATCGCCCAGTCTGGCCTGGAACCCCTGGATTCAAGTGACCCTCCAGCTTCAGCCTCCTGAGTAGTTGGGATGACAGGCATGAGATAACATCCCCAGCTTCTTTTCTCTCTTAAATTTACAGGAAAGTGTACCTGATCTGTTGTACGACTCAATTTCTCTTCCCCAATGCATGTACCTCTGTAGTCACACCCCAGTGAAAGACATAGAATACTTCTGCCACCCCAGAAATACCCTATGTCTCCAGGTTTTTCTCCCAGAAAATGTTTGTCTCCTCCCTGTGAACACAACCCTGCCCCCCACCAGTGCCCCAAGGCAACTGTAACCCTCACTTCCATCTCCACTTTTGCCTGAATTTGAACTTCATGTAGACAGAATCATGCAGTATGTACCCTTCTGTGTCTAGATTCTTTTGTCTGACTTTGTCTTTGAAATCCACCAAAGTTATTGCACATAAGAATAGTTCTGTCTTTTTCCTTGTTGTATAGTATTCTGTGCTGCGAATATCCTACATTGTTTCAAGTTTGCTTCTGGAGAGCACTTGTTAATTTCCAGTTTTTATAGAATGCTATAAAGTGAGCCAGGCAGAGTGGCACATGCCTGTAATCCCAGCACTCTGGCAGGAAGATTGCAAGTTCAAGCCCAGCCTGGGCACTTAGTAAGACCCTTTCTCAAAATTAAAATAAATTAAAAGGGCTCAGGATGTAGCTCAATGTGAAGCTCCTGGGTCCAATCCCTCAAATGGGAAAAAAAAGTGTTATAAATTAGACATTAGCACTTACTCCTCTTGCATGTCTGGCCCTTTCTCATGCTCTCTCAGTGAAGCTTCTAAGCTCTCTAAAGGCAGCGGGTGTTTCCCTGGTCATTCTGGCTGGGCAAGCAGGCAGTTCATGTGGGCACTGATTTGGAGCCTGAGTCTCCATAGGGGCAGGTCCCTCCCAGCTGAGGGAGCTGCTTTTCCAGTTCTGCTAGGGGTGGGTCAGTCACATCCACTGGAACAAAGCCAGGGCAGGGCTCTAGGCTCCATGAATCAGAAGACATATACTGGGCGTGGTGCCACTCACCTGGAATCCCTGAACTCGGGAGGCTGAGGCCAGAGGCTTGGTGCAAGTTGAAGGCCAGCCTGAATTACAGACCAAGACCCTGTCTCAAAAAACCTAAAAAAATAATAAATAAAAGACATGTGGTTTTATCCAGGTTGAGTATTGAGACCATGCCTGAGACTGATGGCTTTATTTTTTTGGCACCATCTCTGTATTTTGGGGGCTTGGGGGTGCAGACACATAGTGGTGTTACAAGAAATGCCTTTTCCCATGACTACATCAACAGCCACCGTGCCAGTGCTGCAGCAACCTCCCGAGCACGTTTTTTGTTGGTGATGATGATGTGGTGGTGGTGGTGGTAGTGGTACGGGCGATTGAATTCAGGGCCTTCGCACTAAGTTATATCCCCAGCCCTTTTTTATTTTTTATATTGAAACAGGTTCTCACTAAGTCACTAATGTGTCCAGTTTGGGGTTGAACTTGCAATCGTCCTGCCTCAGCCTCCCAGAGTGCTGGGGTTACAGGCTTGTGTCACCGCGCCTGATATAGCACAGTTTTTAAACATGGATTAGCCATGGCTTCTAAGGAGTCCCACGTCTGGCTGATGTTTAAAGCAGGGGCTGCAGAGGCAGTGGGCAGAACTGTCCTAAATCCAAGTTCAGGGTAGCCCTGGTGGCGGGTGATACAGAGACCAGTGCTGGCAGAGGCTGGCAGAGAGGCTGTGCATCAGCAGAGGCAGAGAACGAGCACCTTGGCGGGCAGCCAGGGTGCGGGGCAAGGCCTCCTCAAGCCTCACTAGTCCCAGTTTTGAGGGGTTATTCACCCCAACTTGGACATCACTTCTGGCTTCATCTGCTTCTGATTGCTCCACACAGACAACAAGCCTGGCATCTAAGGAGCCGGGTTGAGCAGACCAGTGAGGGGCATGAGGCCACCCGTGTTGAGTCACAGGAAGGGAATGGAAACAGGGTGTGGTGAGGCCCCGCCTCAACCTCTCAGGACCTCACCTGGCTCTGGGGTGAGATCCTACCTGCGCCCTTGTTTCCGGAACAAATCCTCAGAAGGCTCTCCTGGGGGTGCATTCCCTGCCTCCTCTCCTGAGTATGAGGAGGGTGGAATGAAGCTGGGTAAGCTGGAAGGAATGAAGTTAGCTCTCAAGAAGGGATTCCTGGCTCAAGTTGGGGTGACACCAGGAGCCATTTCTCAAAAGAAATTGCAAAATCTTCCTTGGGACCAATCTGGGGCTTGGTCTGGAGCCAACTAGGCCTATCTTTATGGTTCAGTGAACATTTCAAGTAATAGACATTCGTTCCTTGACCTGGTTCAGGGACAACCCCCCCTCCCACTGTGTCACCATGTGCCTGCTGAGCCTCGAGGAGGCCTTCCTCAACCTCTTCACCTCCTCCCAAAGCTCCTCCAGCGCCTGTGAGGCAGCCTTCTGTGCCAACCACACCTCCTCTGCTTTCACATTCAGGAAGGAAATTGTCAGTAGCAAATAGGACCGCAGGTTGATCTTAATAGCCAAATGATAGTAGCTTAGTATTTACATGCGTCAACTCCTGTAGATGTTCCAGGAGGTAGGTCCCTGGCACAGGGGAGGAAGCTGAGGCCCAGCACATTAGGCAGCAGAGCCAGCACACAGCAAGACAGGATCTGCCCCCAGCAGTGGTGTGGCATTGAGGGCAGGGGCTTAGCACTTCTCCTGCACCCTCTCACAAGTGTGGCCTCATTTGTATCCTGTAGGATACAAATGATAACTGATAAGAAACCACAATGACAGTCCTAGGAATGGATAAAGATGCAAATGGATAATGCATGGAAGGAAAAAAAATAAAATGTGTCAGGAATCAAAGATAATGCTGAGATTCACTAGGGACACTCTGACTTGGCAAATGTTTTCATGACTTATACCGATGCTGGCCTTCCAGGGGCTGTTGCTGCCAGGTTTCTGGAATGTTGGAACACAGCAGAGCAGGACCTGTCGCACACCCTGGCTCCCACCTGAGACTTCTGGAAGCACTCGTCAGAGGCACAGCACAGATGCGGGTGCAAAGATGATCACAGCATTATTTACAATGGTAAAGAGTAGAATGCACAAATTCCAACCAAGTGTTCTGTCTAAGGAAACTGGGCAGAATACTGAGGAAGCCATTAAGAATGATTTTTTTTTTTGTTGAGGAAATGCAGGAAAATGCTCACGATAGACCGTTACATGAAAAGGGAAAGACACACTTTTACTGAAATTTTTTTGTAAATTTAAACATTCCTTATATTTTTAGATCACAACTGGTAGTAATGAATATTTTCAGCCCAGAAAGACATCAAAATTTGAAATTCAGAGTCTGATATCTACTCAATTCATATTGCTTTCACACTATCATAAAGTTGAAAAATCATAAGACAAAGCATAATTTGTGGACCAAGGCAGAGTACTTTTTTTTTGTTTTGGTACCTGGGATTGGACTCGCGACCTCAAGTTTAGCCAGGCAGGCACTTACACCACTGAGCTAAATCCCCGGCTCCTGTACATTTTTATTATATATAGTCCTCATGTTGTACATTAGATCTCTAACTCGGTAACCCTACAAACCTGCTATTTTGTATTGTGAGTCCCTTCATTTTCTGGTAGCCATTGTTTTTAATCATTATGCGTTTAGCTGACTTTTAAATTTTATATATAATGAAGATCATTGAATATTTTTCTTCCAGAATCTAGTTATTTCACTTGGCATAATAAAGAACTGAATTGGAAATCCAAATTAATTTAAATTGGCTTAAATTTAAGTAGTTACATATAGTTATTCTTACAGAATTAGGGAATGCAGACATGGGGGTTGTGATTGTTTTTGTTGGTTTGGTTTGGTTTGGGGGTTTTTGGTTTTTTTGAGATGGGGCCTTGTCATGTAGTTTGGACTAGCCTTGAACTCACTATATAGCCCAGGCTGGGCTCAAACTCATGGCAATCCTCCTGCCGCAGCCTCTGGGCTGAGTGCTAGGTTTACAGGTGCGTGCCACCACTCCCAGATGGGGGGCTGCAATTGAAGGAAAGGGAAAAGTTTGAGAGATAAGAAGTATTTTTATAGCATTTTCATTATATCCGGTAACCCTAACTAATCTAGAGATGATTTAAAGTATGTGAGAGGGTATGCTCAGGTTTTATGCAAATACTGTACTTTCCAGTTAGGGACTTGAACACCTGTAAATTTTTATATTTTGGGGAATCTGAGCATCAAATACCCAGGACTGTATTTAGAGTAAGTCCTTCTTGTTCATAATAGGGAATCTTTTTGGTGTTTTTGTTTTGTTTTGTTTTTGCGGCACCAGGGATTGAACTCATAACCTCGAGCTTGCCAGGTAGGTACTAAAGCCACTGAGCTGGATCCCCAGCCCTTGTCTTTTTGAGACAGAGTCTCACTATACCATTCAAGCTGGCCTTGAGCTCACTTTGTAGCACAGGCTGGTCTGGAACTCACAACAATCCTCCTGTCTCAGCCTCCTGAGCGCTGGGATTATAGGCATGAGCCACAACACCTGGCTTTAGGGAGTCTTTTTATATCATTGTCTGATTATCCTAGTGAAGATGTCTCTTCTCTGTAGTGTATAAGATCCTTGAAGGTGAGTGATCATGAATGTTGTTTAGTACCAAAATTATCAAAAGTAGCAAAGACTTAGTCCAAACAGAGACATTAAGTAAATGAGTGACGGAAAAATATTTTACTTATTATATAGTCATACTGACATTTAAAGTTTGCTTTTTTCTTTGGGGAAAAGAAAGAAAGAAAAGGGCAAGACTGAGTGACATGTATTTAGGGAGTGGGTGGCATGGTTGTCCATGAGGCATAAATGAAGGCTGCTCCTGGAGAGTGGACCAGGTGAGCATGGTTGTGGGTAGGTCAAGAGACCTGCTCCCTGCTCACCCATGAACCACTGCAGTCTCTCCGGCATGTGCAGGGATTATTTTAAAATTTCCTGTTCTGAAATAATTTCAGACCTACAGAAAGTTTGCAAGATAAAAACAAATGCCACCTACCCTTCACCTAGATTCACCTATTGTTAACATTTTATCACAATTCTTTTCTTTCCCACTCTTTGTGATGATATATCTATTAATGACATATTACACATCATACATTATATATTATTATATTATAATTGCATGTAATGATGTACCATATATACATGTATATGAAATTGTTTTTCTGAGCCACTTGAGAGAAAATTACAGGCATTTACCTCTAATTATTTCTATGGACATTCTAAGGTCAAGGGCATTCTCCTAATCACAGTACGATGAAGGAATTCGGAACTTTACCATAGATCTATCTAGTCCCATGCAAATTTTGATAGCTATCCTAAGAATATCCTTTGCAGAATTTTTTTTTTCATTCTATAATCCAAACCTCAAGGGTGGCCTTCACTGTTCTACTTGTCCTGTCTTGTCCCACTCCCAGCCATTTTCAAATCTGTCTCCTCTATTTGCAATTGTCCCGTAGTCTTTCTTCTTTGCCACCATCTTGATTTTCGAGATAGTCGTTCTGTGAACATCTCTCACTTTGGTTTTGTCTGATGTTTCTCATGTTCAAGTTCATGCTGCACGTTTTCAGATCTTCACAGAAGTGATGTCAAATCCTTTGCACATTTTAACAGGAGTCACATTAAGCCAGTTTGTGCCCGCCTTGGTGACATGAACTGGGATGGCTTGGTGAAGATGCTCTCTCTGGGTCTCTCCATTGCACAGAATCAGTGTTGCTTTTATAAGTGACCTTCTCTGAGCAGCCTTTCTCCGGGAACATCCTGTTCCCCATCAAGCTTTTCCTCAGAACTTAGCTTCCTTTGAGATGGCCACTATATTACCATGATGGTTGCAACACTGTATTACTTTTAAGGTTTAGTTAAAACTCTCCCTTAGAAAGAAACTGATTTTTCATTGTGGGAGGTAGAGGAAGCAACATTACAAATCTATTGCCCAGGTATTCGTTGTCCCCTTCTCCCTACCTTTGTGCATCTGAACCTTCTCATCATGGCAGATTTTTTAAAGTTACTATTTCACTCTAATTAACAATACTCACGCTAAAGTGTATTAGGGAGCACATACCGATGTCTTCAACTTACTTTGAAGTTCTTCTAAAACTAAGAGAGAGGAGAAGAGATTGAGAGAGGATGGATGATGGGTACCAAAATACATTTCCATAAGAGTAATAAATTCTAGTGCTCCATGGCACAGCAGGATGACTGTAGTTCACAATTCATTACACATTTTATGAAGAACTAAAGAGAAGACTTCAAAGGTTCACAATACAAAGAAATAATATTTATAGAGATGGAAATACTAATTACCATATGAGGATTACATAATGTCTATTTGTATCAAGTTATCATACTGTGTCCCATAAACACATACAATTATTTTATGCCAGTAAAAAAGGAAAAATAAGATAAAAAATAAGATAAATGAATAGTTCCTATCCAGAGCTGTAATCAGGCAGAGAAAATGTGAATTCTGGAGAATCTAAGAGTTGACTGTACAATTCTTTCAACTGTTCTGTATATTTGAAATTTGTCATCATAAATGTTGACCTCTTACCATCTCATTTTCCTAAGTGTGCTCTCCTTGATGGGTGTCTGCCGTGCTCCGTTCTGGTCTCCTTGGAAGGAGTCCAGTCAGTGAAGGCAGAAATGTCAGGCACAAAAGAACAAAGGGAGGCAGAGGACCCTGGGCAAACTCAGGTGTGGCAGCTCTGCAGAGGGAAGGCTTCCAGCCTGGCCCAGCCCTCCTGACACTTCCGAAGCCAGAACAAGGCAGCTCCCTTGTCCTACCTAAGTCAAACAGACAAGAGTTCAGTTTAGTGTCACCACTTCCTGTGACCCAGGACAAATGTAATCTCCGTTTTGGGCTTCATGCTGTAGCTTAAATAAATATCTCCCCAAGCCCTATGTGCTAAATAAATAAAGGCTTGGTCTCCACCTATGATGCTACTTGAAGAGATAGGTGCTTTCAGAATTAGTGCTAGTGAGAGGCCTTTGGTTCACTGAAAATGTGCGGTAGGAGGGGATAGTGCTTCTTCTCTCTTTTGTTTTGGTTCTCTGCTATGAGAGGCACAATTACACCTCCTCACA
>RJWT010035208.1:0-13506 GCA_004365215.1 Cuniculus paca
AGTGGCCTTGGTGCCTGAGAAAGGCTGTCAGCGAGGGTCCTGCATGCATTCATGGCACAGAACTTCTCCGTGAGCTTGGCCATGACCTTAGCTTTCCTAGTCAAATATTCCAGCCTAATTAAGTCTCCATTTTGAGTAGTTCAGATATTTAGGGGAAAAAAATTTCATTTCAAAGACCAGTAGAGGAAAAGCATAGTCATCAAATTCCTTATGCCCTCTGGAAGCTGCACAATTTTAAATAGAATCTCATACCAACAAATTTTTAAAAATACACAGCCCGCCATCTTTAACTCACTATTTAGTAAGGATGTAATGGTGATGGGCTTTGGTAAAGCCTCCCATTCAGGCTTTATTACTTTAATAAAACAATTTCCATGCATTTCCTATTCTAAAGCAGTATTTTATTATGAGTTACAGGAAGCAAACTGCCCTTGTCCAAATAAATAAAGCGAGTAAGTCTTAGGATTCCCCATTCCTGATTTTATAATGTTGCTTTTTAATGTTCATCACTACTCGTTTGTACAATTTAGGTATCTCTCAGGGATTCTCAAGTCATTAGTGTGAATTAGTATAGTATTAACTATGAAATGACAGATACTTCCAAGAATTTTAAAAGAAATGCACTCATAGGCACAGATGAATGGGAAGTAATTTATCTCTTTCTACATTTAGAGCTCCCACAATGAAAGCAGATGGGCCACAAATATGCTTTTCCTAAGTGGTCATTTTTAGTGGCAAAACTGCTAACACAGCAATATTCTAGGTCTATATCTCCAACACAAACTCACAGAGAAAGCCAATATTCTGTAGTGGAAAGAATCCTGAACTCAGAGACATTAAACAAAATCCATGTTCCTCTCCAGACATTGTCAGACTGACACCACTGGTCATGGGGTGCCATTGCACATGGAGGAAAACTGATCCTCTAAGAAGTTATGTTATTCTAGATCTCATTGCTGGGAGGTATCACCATCTGATTATCTTCTACATCCTCATGGGTCGAGAGTTAGATAAAAATACAGTCACAGTTCATCATTTACAGAGATTTTACAGGCTAGACAGGCAGAGGCCAGAGTGGAGAAAGGCACTCATTGCCACATATTTCCTTTTCATGTATACATTCTTTTCCACACAAATCTATTTCTCGTACAGTCTTTCAGAATATTCTTTTTTTGGAGTAACAACTTCTAGGATTAACCTGAGTTAGTATTGATATGGGGGAATGAAACTCCCAACCTTCTAGATGTCCAGTATGAGTCCCTGTTCTTTAAAATCAGACAATGAATTTGAGGAACAATGGAGGTTAAGAGAAGAATATATTTATTGAGAGAAAGAAAGCTTTTGTCTGGGAGAGACAGAAGGGTTCCTGAGTGGATTGCCAAAGACTCTGTCTTTTCTAGGGACTTTAAAGAGCAAAACCACAAGATGAGGCTGATCTAAGGTGAGGAAAGACAGGAACTTGCAAGGCAGGCCGGCATGAGGTGGGACAGAACTATGGTCATCCAATGAGATTACAAATGTAATTGTTCAGGTAAAATTGATTAAATTGGGAACAAAAGGGGAGGCTAGGCACATAGTAAGTGGGCACGAATACAGAATAGGGTCTTTGCTGGTAAGGGGTTGGGTTAATGACTCCTTCTAGCTTCCCCAAGGTGATCCATACCTATTTAGAATATCATCCTGATGTTTATACTCAGGATGTAGTTGCATTGTTTTGCCTTTTGTCTTGAGATCTGGTCCACAGCAGAAGTGTCTGTGTCCTCCAAGGTTTCAAGGTATCTGGTCTTCTGCATTGGCTCCTTGAAGGGCCCCACCCTGTCTGACTGCCTATAATATTTCTGACTAACTCTGCTGCCGGTAACATTATTTTTAGGCTTTTGCTAACTCTTGGAGAATAGCACTGGTGACCTCTCTTTGAAGGAGACACTATGACCCCCCTCAAAAAAAAAATTTAACCACAAAAATGCTAAGTCATCAATGTATTCTGTATTTACTTTAGCTTAAATAATGGTATTTGGAATTATGGAACATAACAGAGAAAACAGTGAAACTGTATGTTTCTGTTATTAATTACATACTGAACTATTGCTATTAGTTTAAATAGGAGAGACATAAAATCAAAGGAGAGTTTTAAGTTAAATCTGCGCATCAAATATCAAATACAAACATGATCATTTTATTAGTGTTATTCTTAACTCAAAGGAAATATCCTGCTACTTCTTTTAGAACTCTCACCTTTTTTATTTTAAAGAGAATAAAACAATACAAAACGGAACAAAACATATCAGAACAGAACAATGCAAGCAACACAGGGCTTCACAACAAGACAACAGAAAATCAACAGTGGCTACCAGAATGTCTTTGTTTTCTTTGAAATAGTTGTCCACACCTTCACACACAATCCAACAAAACAAAATAGCATAAAACTAATCAAAACAAAAGAATGAAAGCATTATGGGACTTCAAAACAAGACAATAGGAAATCAACAATGACTTTCATAATGTCTCTTGTTCTCTTCAAAATAGCTGTCCATACCCCCATACACAGTGAAATCAAATAATAAGAAAATGGACTAACCAATCAAAACAAAAGAATGAAAGCATTACAGGACTTTAAAACCAGATAACACAAAATGAGCCATGGTTACTATAATGTCTCCTCTTTAAAATAGCTGTTCAAACCATAACATATAATAAAATCAAACAAAATAAAACAGAGTAAAACCAATTAAACAGAAGAATGAAAGCACTATAGGACTACAAAACAAGATAATTGGAAACCAGTCACGATTACCATAATACATCACATTATGTTCAGACTAGCTGCCCATACCATCTGACACAGTAAAATCTAACAAAACAAGGCAGAGAAGAACCAAACCAACCAAAATTGTGAAAACATTACAAGAGTTCAAAACAAGACAGTAAGAAAATAATATTGGTTACCACCTTCTCCTCCTAGGTGTTTCCTCCCCTATTACTTTTATAATATCTATTGTGTTTTTGGGTCCTACTAACTCCTGTTTTTTTATACTAGTTTTCACCCACATGAGTTCAAACTCTTTTACCCATGAACATGATCTCCAGTTGCTGCCAAAGAACCTCAAGATTATCCTACTTTGTAGCTGGGTAGCTTTCCATTGTATGAAAATGCCACATCTTTCTTACCCGTTCTGTGATTGCTGGGCTAATCATCTTTGCTTTTTTCTGGTCTCCCATCACATAGAACAATTGTTTTCTCCCTTTTGATTTTCAGTCTATGAATTTCCTTTCAAGTTAAATGTGTTTCTTATATACAGTATATTGATGGATCTTCTTTCTTGATCCACTCTGTGTTTCTTTTTTATTGCTGAATTGAGGCCATCTACATTAATGGTTACAACCAGCATACATTGGTTTGTCTCTGCCATACTATCCTCCTGTTGTTGACCCTCTGCTTTTCCCCTTCATCCAACTGCCTATCCTGCTTGACGATCCTCCTCTGCTGCTGTTTCTGGAACCTGGTAATCTTTATCTCTCTCTAGAGTATCCTTCAGCACTCTCTGTAGGGTTGGTTTGGTGGTCATGATTTCCTTCAGTTGTTCTTTATCATGGAAGTGTCTTGTTTTTCCATCAGTTTTGAAAGATAGTTTTGCAGGGTACATCAGTCTAGGTTGGAAGTTGTTTTCTTTCAGGATTTGAAACATTTCACTCCAAACTCTTCTTGACTTGATGGTTTGTGTTGACAAGTCTGCTGTGATTATACTTGGTTTTCCTTTATAAGTGATCTGTTTCTTTAACAACTTTAAATATTCTGTTCTTATGCTGAATTTCTGGGATCTAGATTATTATATTTCTGGGTGATTTATTTTGGTTATGACTAGTTGGAGTTCTATATGCCTCACTTATGTGTATACCAGATCCTTTTCCCATGTTTGGGAAGTTTTCTGATATTACTTCTGTAAATACAGTTTTTATTTCAACTGTGCTGACTCCTGCTTCTTCACTGATACCTATCACTCTTAAATTATTTCTCTTCATATCATCTTGCAGCTGTTGAATTGTTATTTCCTGGTTCCTTGCTATTTTTAAAAAATATTTCCTTTCATGATCACTAGCTGCAATCCTGTCTTCAAAGTCTGAAAGTCTATCTTCAGTCTCTTTCAGGTGGTTTTGCCAACTTTCGATCGACGTACTAATTTCCTGGATATCTTTTTGAATCTGTTTCATGAACTGTAATTCCTTTCTATATTGTTCATTCAAGGTTTCCATCATTTTCTTATGCTTCTCCTTTTAATTGATGTCTTCTTTAGCTATGATTAGGAATTCTTTCATTTTGTTTTTCATTTCTCCTTTCACCTGAGACATTATTTCTGATCTGATTACTTTTACAGTCTCATGTAGTTAGTTGTTTCTTTACTTCAGTTGTTATCCTCTCAGAGATTTGAGGTGTATGACTTCCATTTACTTCCATGACTGTATCTCTCAAACTTGCTCTGTGTGGACTGGAGGTCTGAGATTGCCTTTTGCTCCTTCCTCTTGTCATTCTCCTGGGTCCCTCCCAATAAGCTGGGTGTGGGGTCCCAGGCACTTCCCACATTGACTGCCCCTCTGTGGTGTAGGGGAATGGGACAGACACCTGGGTTCCTCTGACTCCTGGTTTACAGGGAGGTAGCAGGGCACGAGGTGGGCTTCTCCTGACCTGTGCAGCTACACCAGGGCTTCCCCAGTGGCCAGAGGTGCGTGGTGGTGGGGCTGCTTTTCTTAGCCTGCAGGTCTACAGTGGGACTCCTGCGATGGTGGCAGGCACACAGGGATGTATTTGTGATTGTCTGAGTGGGTGATGGCTGCCCAAAGCAAGCAAGGACCTCCAACAGTGGCCTGTGGGTGCATGGGGCTTACCTGATTGAGTGTCCTTGCTTCCACTGGGTTCTCACAGGAAGCAAGCCTTGTACTGTCAGTGGCCAGCAGGTGAAGGTGAATCTGCTGGTTCTCTCTGCCTGCACTGGCTGCCCACAGGAAGCACCTTCCCATGGCAGGGGCTGGCAGGCAGAGGTGGATCTGCTGGTTCTCTCTGCCCGCGCTGGCTGACTGCAGGAGGCAGCCTTCTGAGGGTGGACTCTATCTCATCTTTAACTGAATTTAATCCCACTTTTGTGCCCAAAGAACTCCTGATTACTCTGCATAGGTTTCAGCTATATGTCAGCTTTTGTTTGTGACAATCCTAGATGATTTAAACAAATTTTGTCAATTCTTGTCCTATGATAATCCAATGTATTATATTTACTTTCCAACAATTTCTAGTTTGTGTTATAGTTGATTATTTTACGTGATTGTTCCTATTCTTAGTCTCCAAGTTACTGATATCAAAGACATTTGTTTTTATTCATTCATTCATTTATTCATTTATATTTTGAAAGAGTGAGGGTATAAAAGAAATTCAATAAGGTTCTGAAGTAAATAAGTGAGATAAAACTACAGAAAGAATCTTAAATTTGATAACTAATAATGAGTCCAGGCAGTGGAATCAAAGTAGAATTTCCTCATAGTTTATCTCTAATATGCTGTAACGACAGGTATAAAATCCAAATTTAAAGATCAATAGGTAAAAATATCTGCATGATTCCTTAGTTGTGGAAAATGACTAGAGATAAATTAATAGTTATCATGATCCAACAAGAGTATTGCTTTCCCGTTCCAAAGTACTATCCTTTATCTTTTCTAAACATAGTCAAATGGGTTCACTAATTCACATTAATGAACAGAAATCCTTAAGTAAATCATTAATTTCCCCTTGAAAGGATTCTAAATTAACATGAAGATGGGTCAAAGTTAGACCCCAGACTTCAAAAGTGAGTGTTTAATTGAGTAGATTTAACTTATCTTTCCATGATAATTGATAGGGAAAGCATTCATTTAATTGAAAATCACTGCGAAATGAAACAAGACATACTGAAACTCCATTCCACATTTGTGATGAATCACTTATCTTTAAAGAAAAATGAAGTTGCTGATATATTTAGCAATTAATTTCAGCTGACACGTAATTTAAATCTTTGACAAGAAAAATTGGATAACTTTGATGTTTTACTCCTAAAATTAACAAAGGATGCCAAATTTATGCATAGTTTAAGTTTTCATTGTAAATAAACAGACTCTTTACCTTAAATGATTAGTTATACAGAACATTGCCCGATGGAATTCTTTAGCTTTTGAGGTGCTTATCCCAATCATGAGCTAAAGAGATCAATGAATTTTAATGAAGACATATGGAATAAAACAAATCATAACAGACACTATAAAAAAATAACAAATAGAAATGTAAATTAACCTTCAATTTATGATCTTTTGCTTAAAGTCTGTGAAGGAGGGGTACACAAAAACAGGAGGATAAAATCAACGTACTAGATATGAATGTCAAGAATGACTTGTCATTCTGTCAGCCAGGAGAAATGGGCTGATTTCAAAAATGAAATACGTCACTCTGCACTTGCATCGATTGTGAGACTTGAGATGAAAGCCTGTTTCCTCAAACAGGTAGAGTCTCCTCAACAGTGCAAAATCATTAGGAATTAAAAACTGGGAGACAAATCACCTTCTTGGAATACAGTAAAAAGAAATGCTCTATCCTCTGCAGATCCAGAGGCGAAGGCAGCACGAGAGCGAATAGAAGCCCACAGTGCATGGTAAAAATGGTTGATGTTTACTGACAAAGGCAGTAGCCAGGGAACATTTGGCAGTAGAGGAGGCAGCAGGACTACAGGTGAGTGCCGGGAAGCGCCTATGAGGTGACAGGAGCCGTAGTAGTCCCATGATTTGAATGAACCCTGGGAAAGACATCAATACTGATATCCTTCCTTCGCTTCCTATTTCCCTGTGGTGCTCAAGTCATGTGACTCATCAAGGTTGGTTCCTTAAGAGTATCGATACCAAATGTGAAGGATTCTTATCAGAGTTTGGCTAAGGACAAAAAAAAAAATAGCCATGTTAGGTTTTCAGCATGAAGGGTCTAATACAAAGAAGTAGAAAATTACTCAACCACTGGAAAAGCTGGAGAGTGAAGGTCAGGAGGTGCCATCTTCAGCGACCTCAGCCTGAAGCACTCACCCAGAGTTTCTTCTGGGCTCAGACAGAAGTTGCTGCACTTCTAGAAATACAGAAAAGAGCCCCTGACTCCATCGGTGAAAGGGAAGGTTTTCTGAAGCTCATCAAGAAACCTGTCTGATTCTCTCATCTACACAGCATCTGAAGGAAACTGCCTCCAGAGAATACTGACCTCCTTCCTTCAAATTTCCCAACCAATAGAAATTCTTTTTGCTAGCATAGCACAATCTACAAGCACACAGGGAGGGAGATTCATAGGAATGAAGGCCCTGACATCTCTGCACTGGGAGGAGACCTTAGAAAAATGTGATCATGATACAACTATGCAGCATCAATGAAAGTATGAATTAAATTTCATTACCTGTAAGAAGAATACAGTAAGTACTGCCCCATTATTATAAATGGTATTATTATCAAGTAGAAACAATCTGTTTTACAACATTGACAATGAAAGAGAAAGAATTTCTCAGTATTTTGTTCAGGCAAGGAGACTCTGCAAAAATCAGGGCTTGGTGGTTTTTCAGGGAAGAAAAATGACCTAGGCAGTTCACTTCCCAAAATAATATTGATGAAGCTCTATAATTTAAATCATCAGAAATCAAGCAACCTTATTGGTCTGGGGAAGAAATAAAGAGAAGGAAGGAAGGTAGTAGGGGAGAAGGCAGGAAAGAAAGAAGAAAGGAAGGAAGGGAGGGAGGAAAAGAGGGAAGAAGAAAAATACATATTTCAGTAGTTATAGCAATACTATTTGGTTCAAATCAAAAGCTTTTGCATGTTGTTCCAGGTTACTCACAACCGATGTGCTCTGTTTCTTCAGCCTAGTGACTGAATGCACCTGTAAGCTCAGAAAAAACTCTGGGTGAGTGCTTCAGGCTGAGGTCAGTGGTCATGGCTTCTCCGGACCTCAACTCTCCAGATTTCCCAATGGTTGAATAAATATCTATTTCCTTATATTAAACCCTTCAGGCTAAGAACCTAGCATGGCTCTGTGTTTTTCTTAGCCAAACCGTGATAAGAATTTTTTGCATTTGGTATTGAGACTCTTATTCTTCAGTTAAGGAAACAGGCTGGATGAGTCACATAACTTAGTAGTGAGCATGGCATTGAGAAAGGCAGTGCTAGTTAGCAGTAGTTTAAAAGACAGACTAAGCAAAAAGAAAGGAGTAATCCAAATGGTAAAATCACCACTGATGATTCAGGAACTTAATAAATTCACACAGGACTTGCTTCAAGTGGTGCAAATCACAATATAGCCAAATAAATGTACCCGCACACCAATATAACAGTGGTTCATCAACAAAAACAAAGATATATTGAGTCTGTACAACACACAGCACTCTGTACTACAGAGGTTAAAGCAATCGCCCTGAACCAGAGGCAAGAAACAGAACCTAGACACACAATAGCCCAACGACGTTCATGCAAAGTGCCTACTGAGGCACAGTGAGGTACTTAGACAAGGATGCAACAGACAAAGTGGTGCTGTACGAGACACAGTCAGAGCAAAAAATAAAACATAAAAATAAACCCCACTTCTCTGTTTGAAAAAGAGCATGAAACAAGGGGGACAAAATGAAAGTGATTGGAAATAATCCTAGAATTCCAAGAGCCATAAAGCTGTCCACATACACACTCCATGAGGTTAGTCACTGGGAGGGTAGTCATCAATCTGTGTGGTCACACTGAAAGACTCCCTCAGGGAAAGTTACGGAAAAATAAAGACCTAAACAGTGCAATACATCAAACCCAAGAAGCCAGGAACATGGTGGTGATAGGTCCATTTATGATACAAATTAATCCACATGACCAAAGAGGGCAAATGTTTTCTGTATGTGCCCTGTGTATCATAAAGTATCCTGTGACCCTGCATTGTGCACATTTTGCTGGAAAAGTTGCCTTGTGTTTTCTATCTGTTCAAAGCCTATCCATGCTAGTTTGCATTATGTCATTGTACTCAACATTATAAGCAACATTAGGATATTCAATTTATAAGAGTTCTCAGGACCTTGGAAGAAGTGCTACGTCATGGTAGATTCTGTCGTTTTCTCCCTAATGAGTAAACTCACAGGAAGGCAGACTTCACTGGATTGCAATGTCTGAGAAATTAGAAAAATTTCTAGACATTCACTCAGTGCCTTCTGGCTAGAAGTTAGAATTGCTCTTCTGGTTCCTGGCATTGCAGTGGGTTTATGCCACTTCCTTAAACAGACACTGCTAGTTTCCCATTGTCTTCTGAGTGGAATATGAAGATCTCATCCTGCATGTAATACTTTTCTACAACATGCCCTTAATTCATCTTTCAGTCACATCTTGTACAAACCTCAAACACCACATTCTTCAAGAACATTTTTATATTTCTAACGAAAATAGCCCTTCCTTATTATCTCCTTGAGCATTAAGTCTTCTCTGTGGTTAAATATCACTGTGTGCGACAACTAACTCCCTTCAATCCTTAGTGAATAACAACAGTGGCAATTATTATTTCTCCTGTTTCTGAGGATTTCCCAGGAGCTTCCTGTGCTGCTTTTACCTGTGTTCACTTGTGAGTCTGCGTCCAGCTGAATGCAGTAAGAAGATTCCAGAGAGTTTCATTCATCTCCGGCCTTTGGTGATACATGGAAACTGGTATGCTTCCACCTCTTCTATTCTTCTGTTGGTTGGCCAACGTAATGATATCATGGCCTCAGAGCTACATTGTAAGTGGAAAAAGAAGGAAGTTGCAAAACTTCTTCAAGCTCAAACTTTGGCAATCCCACTGGAACTTTAGCTATATTCTCTTAGGCACAGTGAGTCACAAAGACAGTGTTGAGTTCAAATTTTATTTCGTGTTATAAAAACTATCAAGAATTTAGGGTTATGTAAAATCTACTCCACTTCATGTTTGACCATAATTATTTATAATCCTCCTACATGCAACACATTTATTCTTTTTCAAGGCTTCTAAAAGTTTTATTCACAGTAGTATTTGCCTAAAAATTCAATATATAACAGTCTGCAGCTTATACAGAGATCTATAAGCTAGAAAGAAAAATGAAGTACCAGTACAAACACACACACACTCACACACACGTCACTCACACACATGCATCCATCCAACATGTATTGGTAAGATAGGAGCCCGGTAGCCTTAGTAGACTGCAATAGAAAAATATAGTATAATCTTAATAGATTTGAAAAGAACTTCAATAACCCCCAATAGAAAAGAGTCATAGTTTATTGATTCAGGGTAATTCTGAAATCTAGCCCATCACTTGTTACCAGTTGCTCTAACTCTAGAGGCGGGAGATACTTCTTAAAAAAAAATTGGTGTATGTTTGTGACACATAATAATTAGATTTGTTCTGGGGAATTTGTATATATGTATCATATCTTGACAATTTTTGATCTTATCTTGGACATAGTCCATATCTGCTTTCTAGGAAGAGTTTGCTATTCCATCGTTCTAAATTCTTAGCTTCTTCTCTGGATTCTTAGTTCCATTCTCAAGGATGTTTTTCTCTCTGTAGCACGTATTTCCACTTAAGTAGCTCCCTGGGCCCACGCTCTGCTCAGAGGCTTTTTTTTTTTTCCTGTCTCTGTTCATTTGGTCCCGACCCCTAATATTTTAGACTTTTGTTACAGTAGCACTTTGTGTAACTCATGTCTGGCAGTTTGTAGGATTAAACAGGGGCACCTTGATCCTTTGCATGTGGCGTCTCACCCTCCAGTGGGTGACACCAGCTTCATAACATGAGACTCTCCATCCAGCATTCCAGGTGCACAAGGTCACTTGTGCCTCATTCTACTAATCAAAGAAAATCAGGTAGCCAGTTTTTACTCAAGGATCGAAAACTTAAGTGTCACCTCTTGAACTGCAATGGCATACTTCATAGTCTAGTTATACTCCTGTTCTTTCCAGTCCTATAGGTCTGTGACTCTACTAGCATGGTACAGTATGTCATGCATCATTTGGAACAGTATTTATTGTGTGTGTGTGTGTGTGTGTGTACTACTAGGGATTAAACACAGGGCTTAACGCATGCTAACAAATGCTTTACCACTGAGCTTCATTCCCAGTCTTTTTATTTTATTTTGAGATAGGGTCATTAGAAGCTGCCCTGTCTGGCCTCAATCTCACAATTCTCCTCCCTCAGGCTCTCAGTAGCTGGATTTACAGACGTGAGTCACCATGCCGGCAACTGAATAGCTTTTTCTTATAAGTGTGTATTCTACAAATGGAAGGGTCACCATAGTGCAGTGCAAAAACGAATGCATAAAAAAAGTCTTGTCCAGACCGATATTTAAGATAGAAGTATGCTTCATGAAAAATAGAGAAACGACCATAGATAGTTAAGTATCCATCATGAAAATCACCAACCATGCCAATGGACTCAGCCTGTTTTATGCTAACAGAAATGTAGAATATTTGTCCTGGAAAAAATACATTCCAATTTCTTTGGAAACATTCTATAACTTAGATTTTTTTTCTATTTTACTTTGGACTTTGTCCAACAAATGGAATTGGTCTATGGAAACTTAGTAATCAAAGTATAAAATTTAGAATAAACTTTCAGAAATATGAGAAGTTAATTTATAAACTAGCATTTATTTATAAACTACCATTTATTTATTTATTTGTAATTTATAAACTATCATTTTCGTATATCATTTGACTATGGGCATATTTTCTGGTGTCACATGACCTTTTCCCAACTATGTTTTCCACATATTCCTCAAAAAGGAATTCCATGATTAGAATAATACACAAGTAGTTTAAAGTTCTATTTTATATACACATAATTACATATTTATTTTAAGTAAATACTTAGGCATTTATTTTCATTCAAGTTTAGCATATTGCATGGTAGAGTTTAATATTCACCTTATTATTCCTAAGAAAAATGAACACTGAATTTACTAGGAGTAAAATACATTTCATTGAAAGTTAGATATTCTGATAGTATTTCTTATTCTAACTGACTGTGGCAGTGAAAAAATTACTTAATTTCTTTGGGTCTCTATTTCTTCATCTGCAATAGAAAATAAAAATTTCATGCAGACCTTAGAGCTCTATGACACAATAGTTCTTTGTATTACTTCTGGCTAACATACTAATGCAAAACTGAAGGACTCATTAGATGTTTTTCACTATCGGTTTCATTACAAGACTTTTACTACCTAGCAGGGGGAGAAGTGTAGTAGATGATTAATGAACCAGATCGTCACCCTAAATATATATTCCCACATTGCCCAGCATACTGATAAACCAAGCAAGGAAAAATCATTGGTTGAGACTGTTTGTTCAAATCACTAGTGGAAGTAGTTTTTATTTTTCACAGTTAATAAAATTAATACCTAGGAGACTCAATAAGAAAAATAGATAATAAATATATAAATGTCTGAAAAATGAGGCAATATAAAATTAAAATATAAGGGAGTAGGTGAGGTTAGAAAAAGATACTAAAGATAACTTGTAAATGACTTGATAAAGATAATTAAAGTCTCCAGGATTCTTGTTTTTCTATTTACACAAATGACTATCTTCTGATCATGTTGCTGTTTCCTCTCAGTTGTTCTTTTGTCTGAGTACAAAGAGGTTAAGGTACTAGGTAACTACAAATTCTAATACTGCTTGGCTCACTGAAAGGAACCAAAGCTGCTTCAGAATTAGCTGACTTCAGGTGGTCAGCGTAATGTATAGAAGCCATCTGACGATCTCAGCTTTCGCAGAACACAAAAACTTTCACACTTAAAGAACACAGCAGTTAATCCAAGACAAAACTCCACTGTCCAGAGATGGAGCTGTTTCAATAACTCTTACACATAATATGTCAAAATTTAATAAGTTTGTAATAGTATTTTTAAACTTGGGAATTATCATAATGACTTATTAGAGTTCTCAATCATTGTTCTGAGAAACTGGTAAACATCCAGGAATAACTAGACATTTATTCCACTTTCATTATACAGACCACACATAGGGGAAGAAAATATTAAAAGATTAAAAAATATCATCTACACACGATATAGTAGACCATGGTAAGAGTTCTTGTAGACCAAATGGTGTTGCAATAAATATTCATAGAACAGAGGAGTCAATGACAACATGGAATCAAGAATTTTCTCAAAATGTCTTACATGAAATTTTCTTAAATTTTGTTCTGATAAAAATTGTATTCATTTTTTTGAACATTAAAGTGCTCTTCCCTGTGCTTTTCCAGAGACTGAACAGCAGAGACCTTGGCTGTGAGCTCCACAAACCCACTGCTCCCTCACTGCATTGATTCTAACCTCCCTTTTCTTCCTGAAGAACACGAGAACCGTGCTGTGTGGTGTCCTCACAACGTGTATTCCTCCCTGTGTTATACTATATGCCAGCTGTGATTCTGGCTATTTTTCAAACAAAATAATTTTAATGTGTTACTTTAATAAATTATTAATTTT
>RJWT010035209.1:0-13482 GCA_004365215.1 Cuniculus paca
AAAACTCTCAGTTTGTCCCATAGAATTAAATTTCTTCATACAAGAAAGTATTCTAAAGTTTTAAACCTTCAAGTAGTAAAATCTATTGGGCTTTCCTGGTAACTTATTCAGTGACATTATACATAACGTCCATCCATTATCTTTTGACAATTCAACATCTTAATGGCTCTTCCAGTTTGGAAAAATTTCCAACTGAATTTGGTATGAGACAAAGCCCATATGCTCAGTGATTATACGCATAGAGCTCACGAGGGAAAGTCGAGAAAGAATTACACAAATACCTCTTTTTAATGTTTGTTATCTTTTATTTTGTCTTCTAAAAGTAGAAACTAAATTTTACCAATTATTATTATAGCCACAAATCTTTAAGGCCTTTGCCTGGATCGCATACTAGCTATAGGAAGTGTCATGAAAGATACAAAGACTGAGGAATCTAAAACATAAAGAATCAGTGGTCCTGTTCTGCTGTCTTCCTACACTTTTAGAGGACTTCGTTGTGCTGCCACTTACATGTGACTTCGGAAAATAAACTTATAGATCAGAGAACCTGACTTTATATAAACTATCATGAGTGCGTGTCTAAAAAGTACCCTGCAAGTATATGTGAATCGAATAACTTATTATCAATGCAAATACAAGTGAAAAACAGTAACAAAATTGCAGAGTTGACACTACTTCCCATCAGCTACCTTAAAAGCTCCTCAGACTTGACAAGAGATTGGTCGGAAGAGTTAAAATGTTCAAGAAGAGTACTTGACATCTGAATGTAGACTACCATCACATACACACATTTTATCTTGACAGCTAATTGCAGTACAAAGTCGTGATTGACAACACTGTCTACATAAACATCTAATATATAAAAGCAAACCTACCATTTTTCTCAATTACTAAAATTCACATGATACTCACCCAGTACTTAAAAATTTCCCCTAAGATTAAGGATAATATTTATGCTGAAGTTTCTTGTTAAAGTACTCCTGAGGAAAAAATTTTTAACTGAAAAGATCAGCATTGAAATAAATTTAAAAATAATCCTTTGAACACTCTCAAAAATAACAAAACCAATACTTTGTGTAGCCTATTCAATAAAGTAAGATTAATACAATATTGTTTATAACCATTTTAAGTATAAATAAAATGCATTGCTACTATAACACAAAAATAAATACAAACCAAGCTGTGAGATTCTGTAATTCCAGCTACTGCAAAGTCTGTGTTGGAATTTCAAGCTCAAGACCAACTTCGACAATTAAACAAGGCCTTGCCAAATAGGACGTAAAAATGCTGAGAATGCAGTGTAGTGGTAGAAGCTCCCTCTATTCATATCCCAGTGCTCCAAAAGGAAGGAAGGAAGGAAGGAAGGGGCTTTGATCTTCATCTTTATCACATCATTTAGAAATATACATTTGTGGGGCTGGGGATACAGTTTGGCGGCCTGGCAAGCATGAGGTCATGAGTTCAATTCCCAATATCAAAAATAAAAACAAAACAAAACACATTTGTGTGTGGTTTTCATATACTATCACACTGCTATACCTTACAAGTAAATATGCATAACTAGAAATACTGCTGATTCCCAAAAGTGGTCAATTTGAAATATTTCCCTTTCTTCAAGTAAAAGTTTTTTAAAGTTTACACATTATTTTTTCTGTATCAAGCACAAAATTATTTTACATAAATTACAAAATAAGATTATTGCAATAACATGACAGAAATGCAAAGTTTAAGTTAAATAATTACAAACATCAAACGTCAGAACATATTTTAAAAATCTTTGTAATGGTTGCAATATTTGTTACTCCAATACTTCATTTTACATATAAATCATCTCAGATTTATTTGCTGGTCTTCTTAAGACTATAAGTAGTTTTAAAACAGTTTCACTTTGAAACTCTATGTTCTCCATTAGAAACTGAAAATTGACAAAGTTACATTATCTTAGATGCAGAGGAGTATTTGGAAATGTGTCCAGTAAATTATTATTGCAAACATTTAAACATTGAAATTGCAATAGTGTATTGGAGAATTCTACCACTGAACCACAAATGCTACCGAGAACAATAGTGTATACGAAATCAATCTAGCTTCTAGGAAACACTTAAGGATTTTAGTTTCTCACGTACTCATGACTTGTCAGTGTAACAATCTCTATAGTCAAAACCAACTGTAACATTTTATGTAGTCATAATATTTTATAGTCCTCATATTTCTTCAACTGGCATGCTATTTAGAATACCAAAACAAGCATGATATTCTTTTAGTATCATAAACCTTTCCTGAAAGGGGATAATATACATCTGATGAAGAAAACAAAAGTATTGGTTTTGAATGAGATGAATTTATTGTAGAATTCTGAATCAAAATTGGTTTTCTCATTTTTATTTTTTATCTATGACAGTGAAGTTCAAATTATGGTCAAAAACAGTAATTTATTTTGCAACAGTGATATATTTACATATAGATAGCAATTTCTTTTTTAAAAGCAATTTCTTAATCTTTGAAATTTCAAGAATATTAACTTCTGCATTTTAGTTTCTGTAACATTTTTCTTATAAATACTTTTTAAAATATGATAAATTAGCTCTAAATATATACACACAAAGTTCCTCTTTTTCAAGTACCTAGTGAATTCTGTTTCAGGATTTATTGCTTTACTAACATCATCAAATAATTCTAAAGGAAATTATAACCTGGCTGTACTCATGTTCTCAGTATCAGGATGCTATTAATTGTATTTTTTCCTATAAATTCAACAAAGACTAAATATTTCTATTTCATAAATAAATTTCCGAAACTCTTCTATTGGGTTTAAAAAGCAGTCGTGTAGTTTCTGTAGCTAAAATTCTAGTCAGAGTTGTCGAAGAAATTTTTGCTGCCTCATTTCCTCCAAGTTTAAAACACACACAGAAAATAGAATATAAGATGACTTACTTTCTTTTTATTTTTAAGTCATAAAAGGGGAAGTTGGGAGGTCCATGCTTCAGGATGCACAGAGAAAAGGACACTGCATGCTATACAAAAGGGAGTATCAGCTGATTTAGAGGTCAGTGGTGACCATGAACTAACGGATCTTGCCTTGGAGTGTCTTTACTCTTAGTGGTCTCAGTCTTAATCTTAGTCTTGGTCTTAATCTTATTAGGTGGGAGAGGATGGCCTCATGAGATAATGGGAAATCTCCTAAGTGTGACACATCAATAATCCCAAACGTCCATTGATTCCTAAAATTAGCCATTGTGACTTTGTGGCCCCCGGTATTTCCCTCTTTCTGTTTTTGTAATTGCAGCCATTGAAACAGTGTACAGACTCTGATGGTCATCTTAGGAACAAACATATTGTCAGGAATTTCTAGGAATCCTGTTGCATCACCAGCGTCCAGGCCTCCTGCATGATCTTCTTTAGTTTTCTCCATGTCATGAGTTTTGCAACCTGCAAGGATCTCAGTACTTGTGGTGTTGACCTTTACTGGAGGGTCATCCTCCAGAATGCTTGCCCTGGAGAGCAGGTCATGAGCAGGCTCCGCATGGGGCTGTTACATATCATTTTCAAGCAATGTCTTTTGTAATTTGTTCCTATGACTATGCCATTATTCAGACAGATTTTAGATTTTCATGCATTTTGCATTACAAATGGTCTTCTAAGTAGCCCCAGTAGCATGACCAGATACCATCTCAAAAGAAAAATGTGTGTGTGTGTGTGTGTGCATGTGAGTGGGTCTGTGTGTGTACCTATAATCTTTCTCTAGCTATCTCCTGGACATACTTTCCCAAAATGATCATAGGTAGAAGTACAGTATTTGTCTTTTTATATTCACCTAACTCACAGTGATTGTCTTCTGTTCTGTATGGCTTAAACTGCATATATCTGCAGTGTGTAGGAGCCAGTTTGCACTGTCTGGTGAAAGCCTATTGTTAAATATTTAGGAAATTTGGAAGCCAGTTATTTAACCACTGTAGACTTGCAATCAACATTATTAGAAATATTTATACTCTTGAAACTAGCAAATACCACAAACCAGGGCTTTTATGTTTTTCTTGGGAGAGTCAGTTCACTCAAATATTTAAAATGTGAATGATACTTAGCATTGTTCATTTTTTGAATTATGTCATTAATTCTACCTCCTATAATTGTAACTATTTGATTTTGCACTTATTCTCTAGATAATGTATAGTATTATTACTTTCTAATGTTTGCATTGCACATGCTTCTATTAAAATGTTAAATTTTGGGGCCAGAGATATAGCTCAGTGGCACAAGCGCCTGCCTAGCGAGCACAAGGTCTTGAGTTCGATTCCCAGTGCAAAAAAAAAAAAAGATAAAATACTGGAAAATCTTCCTGGATATCAAAATTACTGGGCTGGAAATTTAGTTCAGTGGCACAAGCATCTACCTGGCAAGCACAAGGTTATGAGTTTGATCCCTGGTACTAAAATAAAATAAAATGTCAAATTTTGCTATCATTTCTACCAAATACAGAAAATGTTCATTGTCACTAAATTTTGTACATTATTCTCTAAATGCAAAATTGTGCCACTAAAAGCCTAATTGCTAACATTACACATTCACAAGTAACATGTTAATATTTTTTCATCTTCAAATAATTTACTTTCTACATCGTAAAAAATTATTTACATTTTTCAAAATAACTTTTAATTTTAAATATTTAATAAAATGTTTGTCATGCGTTTCACTTTGTTCAACTTTTCTTGAGAAAATATGCCAGTCTTTACATCTATTCTTTTTACTCAATTGTTTCTTCCCGATCCACAGAGTTTGAAAAAAAATTTTTTTACAAAGAACTCATTAAAAAAGGCCTGGAGTGGGAATTCTTTTTCACCATTTGGCAGAATCTTTGTTTTATAAAACTTTTAAAAATTCTATCTGTGCTTTTTTCTAGAAGATAAATTTGTTTTATCTGAGAAGAGTAATCTCCACAAGAGGGTTCTGCTCCTTAATATTTGTATTACATTGGCATGTAACTAGATCAATAGAAAGTATATTTCACTTAATAGATTCTACATGTTTCTTTTCAATTCTTACAAGGAGCTTCTTCACCCTCACAAATAGGGGAGTAAGGATAAATTCATCAGTTTCTCCTTTTGGGATGTACAGTATTCACTAGATTCCACTGAGGTCAGCAATCTCCTTTTCTTCTTACCTCTGGTGTTCAATAATCCAAATAATTTTCTTCTGTTTTACTGTTCAGTAACTTATCATTTTTAGTTTTTCTGGTCATAGCATTTTGTTTTTTATCTTCTAAATATCTGGGTAAAATTAATGTGATTCTTTAGTACATTTACCTTAGAATGTATAATATTTTGAAATTATATTATTTAAAGAAATATTAAACTTTCACAGGAATTAAAATTTAATAATAAATAATACATGGCAGCCAATAAATAAATGCTATGCTTCAATTAGAAAATTATTTTGTAGTAACAGTAAATGAACATTACTTATATGGTGACTCACATTATACGAAAGCATTAGACAAAGTGGAAACTCCACATCATTGTTTTAGTAAAGCCATCAAATGGTAACGCTGTGACCTGCAAAACAAAACTCACATTTAGCCAAATTGTGCCAACAAAATATTTTTCTTTTTCATTTTGTTTTGTAAGGAACATATGGGTGAGAAATACTTTCCATTTAGAAATATTACTTACTTTAACATCCACAAAGTCTTTTGTGTGCTGATCTCCTTGCTTTATTGAGTCAAAGCAAAATGATATGTGCATACTCTGTTAGGAAATATACTTTATTTGATTGCTCAGAGAATTGTCATAATAAATATACAAACAAACAGATCTTTGAAACTAAACATTTACAATAAAAATACGAAAGATGCCTCAAATAACGAATGTGTATACAGTGTGAATAGCATTCTTCTGGTTATTGTGCTATTGCATAGAAGACAACCCAAATATTTGTTAGAAGCAGCCACAATCCTGTGTTGGTGCTACACATGCAGAATGCCTGGAGACCGTTGCACTAGCATAGTGGAAAGACTGGTTAACGTTAGTACTACTGTCGTTACTATGATTAAAAATAAAATCTCAAGTAGCCAATTTGCTCAGTTTATTCTTCCACTGGTTCTTCTTCTTAGTTTTGCTTATTAAGTTATTTCCTTTTTAACATCACAGCATTAATCACCTATACTTTTTGCTATTTTTACACTAAAAAATTTTCCAAGTTTGTTAAATATATTTTAATGTGCTATACATAGTAATAATCTAATTTTCCATAATAGTTCTACTTATTATGTAATCACCTTTATTTAATAATTTTTCTCTATTCAATTATGATTCAATTTTTGTCATAATTTTTCCTATGCTGGCATCTATTTTTGGAACACCATTACCTTTATTCATTTGCCATTTACACACTATTTCACTCACTGTAACTTTACAATAAATTTGATTATCTGGCAAGATGAATCATTACTAAGTATGCTTTGTTTCCCTTTGCATAAACTATTTTTGCTCATTTTTTGTGTGTAGCACAGGGTTGAAAGGATTGAGATTATGAAAAATATTCCACAGATAAAGTCAAAAAGAACTTCCACTGGATAGTTGCTCCTTTGGACCAAAGCAATATTGAGAAGGAATTTCATCTTTTTTGTCATCTCTGCTATCTTGGAGCTGGATTTATTTTCTGGTATTATATCACCTACTAAGAAAATTAAAGAAGGATTAATATATACATACACTAATGGAAATAAGTACCAGTATGGTAGTTTTATCACAGCACTTGTTTAGTTTGCTTTTTAGAACATGCTCATGTAAATAGAAAGTTTCTGAAAATATTCTGAGAAAGTAAAATTGTATTAATATAATGGTTTCTCTGAAATCTAACCTTCTGCTTCACATTACCCTCCACAGAAACCTTTCCTCCCACCAACCTTTGTGAAGAGTCATACACTCTTTCAATAAACTTGAGTCAGGATTCAAGGAAGCCTCTGATTTTAAAATAGGGAGATTTTAGCTTAGTTTCATTTTCAGGTTTAGGGGTTGTAGAAACTCAAAACAAAATGAAAGCTCTATAAATCTTCAAACTTTAATTTTAGAATAAATATTTTGTAAACCCCTTTTTTCCTAATAAAATTTATAGTAAATTAACCCACCTACAAAAAGACTTTTTAAAATCAAGGAGATGCTCTGATCTTAATATAAATGAGAAACAGAAGGGAAAGATGTGTAATTTTGATATGTGAGTATTTGGCACCATCACACTTAAAGGTATACTAAAACTCGTTAGATATTTGCAACTGTATATAGCAATTACAATGAAAAGATAGGTACAAATGAAGTATATGGTATTGCTAACTCAAAAAAACCTAAATGGTATGATTGTTAGTAATATGATATTCAAAACGGTTTAGAAAAGAATAAGAGTTCATCCTAAAACAAATGACAGTCTTCTCTTGATTTATTATATAATTGCACACTTGAAAAAGTCAGAGTATATTCAAACAAGCTAGAGTCTGTGCTCATTTAATTATACACAGGACTTTCTCAATGCATCCTAGAAGCACTACAAATTCTTGACATTCCTAAGGGAGAGATCTTCATCCACCACCAAATGTAACCAATACCAGAATGAGTAGAAGACCAGATAACCATGATAATCTAAGGTATGTCAGACAGATAGGTGTGAACGTAGATAGGAGAAAGGGAGATGGGTGAAATACCACACAAGATGAGCCCTCAAACATACTTGGAAACTCTAAAACACAAAGGGAAAGCCAAGCCCATGAAATTCAGCTGACGAAATCAACAATCAAGAGATGAAGTCACACATACACATGTCACCCCCTGTACAGCGTCCCTCCAATACAAAGGAATAGAGGAATCTAAAAATGACTTCAAGTCATCCTCAGTTACATGTATGGATACATAAATAAAATATCTTCACTTACAAGAGTCTGTTCTTTTTCAATGGGATGTTTCTAATTATGATTACAGAGAATGAGTGATGCATAACTTGAGTTAGAATTTTACTAACTCAATATATTATTTCAACAGTATTTTTCTTCAGTAAGTTTCACATGCCACCCATCAGAGGGGGAAAAGACTATTTTACACCATTTTTTAAAAATTTTACCAACTGATATGTCAGCAAATTAATGACCTCCTAGAAGTCAAGAATCAAAGACCTCAGAATCATTTCACCTAGTCCACCTTCATCAGCACCTCAAACCTCTCCATATCATCTATGACACCCACCAAACCTCCTTCAGCGAAATCATACTACTAAGGCCAGCAGTCTGAACTTTTTGAATGGTTCTAACCATAAAGAAGTCTTCATGACACTAATTTAGAACTGGACAGACAGCAAAGAGAGGACCATGAACCAAGGGACAAAACTGAGTCTGAATCCTGACTTTGCCACTTATCAGCTGTATGAAGGGAGGTGAATTACTTGACCTCTCTAGGTCTCCATTTTATCACCTGGAAGTGGTGATGATTGTGATATCTATGTTTTGGATTGTTGTAAAAATTGAGTTAACCACCAGGAAGTACTTGGGACAATTCCTGGAAAATAATAAGTGCTGCATAAAGTTTGGCAATAATTCTTCCTTTGATGTTCAGTATCTTATTTGAATATTAGAAAACTGCTAGTACCCCACCTAAGAATCCTAGATCCTTGTATAATTTTTCATATTGCAAAATTGCTGTGTCCCATCTTTATCAGGTTCCAACTTGTCAATGCCTTTTGGAAAACTGGATTTTAATTTGAATCTATATTATTTGTATTTTTGAACCTGTACAACAAAAATGTGTTCACATAACACTTTGCAATCAATGTCTATTCTGTATCTGTGAATGTATCCAAAAAGCTTATTTTCATAAGGAGTTGGAATCTCAGCAGGGAAAATGAGAAGTTTTTGTTATATTTTCTTTATTTTTCTATAACTAAAGTCAATTCATATAGTGAGTCCCCTGCCACCAGGTAGCAAAGACTTAACCTGAATTAATGGAAATCCACATACTCCTAGAGTCCTATTAGAAATCTGGAGCCACAGTTCACAGAACTCAAAGTACCAAGATTTCAGGGACGGAGCCGGAGACAACATGTGGCTATCAGTGAGTATCTACCACCACTTCAGATGTCCTGGTTCCCTTCCAGACCTTAATCGCTGGTTATTTGCAGGGCGGTATTCTACCACTCCACCTTGTCATTCCTTTCATCAAAGCCTATTTAACATCTCTGTTCTCTTCTGAGTCACACCTGGGCCAGGAAAAGATTCAACTGTGGAGCACTCCTCTGAGTTATGAAAAATTGCTATTTTCAGGCCCTAAGGTCATCTGCTGCTGAAATGCCATGTCACTCTTTGAGCCTCACACCGCACAGAAGAGTTAGGCTTCCTCACCAGGCTAGTGACCAGGGTTTGAGCCTGCTCTTCTCCACTCCTACCCTCATGCACTATGCATTGGCAGGGAACTATCTCCTCTACTTTCCTTCCTCCAGGGTTAATCCAGTTTTCTGCCAACTCCTACTGCCCCAAGGCAACACCAGGTCTTCTCCTGACCCCTCTGAATCTCTTTGTTCTACAGGATAGTGAATCTTTGTTTCACCTCTGAGAAGGACATACTGAGTTCTATTATTCCTAATACATGTAGGCTCCTTGAAAACATCAAAGATTATGAACTTTAACTCATTAAAAGTTTGCTTGCTCCAATGGCACTACTTTCTTGAGAAAAACATGACGGACAAGTATCAGAACTACAAATTAGGTGAAATTCAACCAAATTAAATCAGTTTATGATCAAATAAGAAACATTTTCTCAGCACTGACTCTGTGTGAGGCATTATTGAGGTGCTAGATACACAAAGTCAAATAGAACACAAGCCTTGCTCTCAAGAAATATATTCGTCTTTCAAGTATATCTAATTGTCTGCATTCTCTCTTCTACTTTATTTCAGACCATAGAAATTTGGGACAGTATTATTATAAAATTTTTTTCACCTGCCTCTGTTTCAAACCTCTTACCTTTCATTTTTATGTGCTTCCAACTCATTCTTCACACTTTCTAAAACATAAAACTAATCAGATCTTTCTTTTGCTTAAAAATTTACTGTGTTACAACTATATTCAGGACAAAATGCCAAGCATGGGGCTTTGTGCTTGAAAGTATTATTTTAGTTTTGAAAACATTTCTACCCAATAGCTATTATAATCTCATTTTTTACAAATACACAAACTAAAGCTTAGACATCTTTAAACCTTCTTGATCCAGTCCATAGAGCTAGGAGAAGAACCTAGACTCAAAATCACCTTTCTTTTCTTTAGATTTGTTGCTTTTGTTTTATTTTATTTTTTCTTTTTAATATTAATGTCCTAGTCCCTTAATGACGCTAATCTCTTACATGAAGTTTTCTGGGGAAAGACCACTGTGTTTAGTACAGTTACTTCCATCACGGCAGCGATAACAGCCCCACTTAGGAGTGCGGTTGGTTCCTTAGTTATCAATGTTTTAGAGAAAGAAAGTGAAGACACTTACCTAGGCGGCCAGATCAGGAACTCAAAGGAGCCGTCACAGTTCATGGATGACAAATGTTGAGCCAAACACTTTGACATGAAATACATCATATATAAAGGTTTAAAGAAAAAATAGTAACTGATTGTTCCAGTTCCTACACAATATTACTGTGAGAGTAGAATGAAAATTCTAGTCTCCTGAATTCTCTGTTCACAAACCATACTGCAGCACGCTGATCCACTGATCGAGTGAAGTGAAATCTTTCAGGAGCAGCCCAACGTAACAGGCAGTTTAACCTCTTCGTAAGTTTTAAAATATGGCAATTAATCACATCTCTAGAAGTCTATCTTACAGCCAAATGGCAGTTCACAGGAAAACCTCAGAAAAACCAAAGTTGCTTATGACCATAACCTTCACTCAAATTTTTTTCCCACGTGGTTTCAATATTTAGTTGGAGTGACAGTAGGACTTAATGGTTTTCTTTTCTCACTTTTCTGCAGAAACCAATCCATCTCACTGCTTCAGTGCTTTCCAATGTTTTTAAGCCCATGAGCCCTTTGTATAAAGCTGAAAATCTCATGACAGTATTTCCTCTACTCCCAACTCCCATCCTGACCAATGAACTATGTGTGTGCAGAAAATTAATTCTATTTTTTGTGTATTATGTAAGAAAAACATTTCATTTTATTTTTGACATTATTGTAAATAAAAGATTGTTCTACTTTCCAATGTAAAAATACATTTTAATTGATTTTTAAATTTCATACCATCCTCTACTCACATCTCATCTTGGGCCTCCCAGCTACTAAACCAATGGTATGTTTTTACCTCTTAATCTGTGATTTATTCTCTTGCAACATTAAAGTTCGTGTTGAGCCTTGACATGAATCTACAGTTGTCTAAATATTTAGAATATTTGTCATGCTCAAAAGAATTCTCAACTAAAAAAGAAATCAAGTAATAGAAATGAAATGATCAGACTTACAGAATATCCAGGTGGTGCCCAGGGCACCAAGAGATGATTTGGCTGCATACTTTCCATTCCAGACCTACAGAATCTGAATCTGTAGGTCTATAGATGAGGACTATAATCAAGCACCCCAGCAGATTCTAATAATCTCCTGGATCAAGAAACAGTTTACTCAGTTTTCTTCCATCATTTGACAGGTGACAGAATTAAAATGCAAAGAGATTAAGCATGGCTAACTCAATTCATTGATCTAATTTAAGAAACTTTTCAAAATGGCCTTCAGAATTTTATCTTCATTGTCTCTATTTCTAACTGTTAAATTAAATTTATTATTCACTCTAATTGGTATCTCACTTATAGTTAGAGACAAAATATATTTTTACAATCACTTTATCTTTCTTTTTTACCCAAAAGTTAGACAGTAAAAAAAAAATGATAAAGTGAAAACATTCCTTTGTCTTTTTGACATATGATGCCAACAAAACAGCAGTAAAGAAGCAAGAAAAAGTACAACCTAGAAAGAAAAAAAAAGGCATATTCACATGTTCCAGAAGCTGTAGAGATGGTGGAGTGGTGGACAATGTGTCAAAGAGCTTCAATCTAAAATCTATGTGCATAAGGGAATCCAGGTGGACACCATAAGTGGACTTTGCACGAAAGAACTCAGGCACTATGAAGAACTGGTGAGGATAAGAGTTAAAGTACCAAGGGCATATGAATGGCTTGAAGTTCCAGATTTCCATTCATGCACCACCTTTCCCCAGCCCCATGCATGGATGAAAGTAGTCAAATGCCTCTTTCTCACCCTTAACAGCCAGAGTTTTCCAATGAAAGTAAAAAGGCAAAACTTGTACTCAGAAGCATTAAACAGAGCAGCAGGTGGGGTACAAGATAGGAAAGAGAGTGGAGAAATAATCACTGGAAAAAATTGCATGTTGAACAGCTGGACCATCAGGCCTTTATGTAGCTAGGTACCCACTTCTGGAGATGTGCGGGATTCATCTGTAGAGACAGTGAATGTCCACTTCATATTGAAACTGCATGTATGTGAGGGAAATAAATATCCATCAATGAAACAGCTAGTTCTGTAGCAAATCACCAAAAAATTTTGGTATTAATTTGCCTGGGCTGTTGTGACATTGTACCACAGATTGGGGGTGTCAAACAACATAAATTTATTTTCCCACAGTTCTAGAGGCTGGAAGCTGAGATCAAGATGGCAGCATCATTCATTTCTTCTGACTCTTCTCTTTTTGACTTACAAATACTGTTTTCTCCCTGTCTTCACATAACCATCCCTTTGCCTGGGTGTTCAAATTCCCTTTTCTTACAAGGGTGCCCATCATACAGGATTATATACTCTTTAATGATTTCAACATAATGAAATTACCTCTTTAGGATCATATCTCTAAATACTCTGAGGTTAGGAGATCAACATACAAATTCTGAGAGGAACACAAAAATTAACCTATAACAGATTTTTAAAATATTTTAATGCTTTACTAGTAATCATGACAATCAAAAATCACTAGACATCTTCTCTTCTTTGAAGAATTCAGTTAGAGCAACCCCAAAGAAAGTTAATTTAGATAACTAGTAAAAATTTCAGACACACCAATTAGTATCTTTAAGGAAATACCAGAAAATTTCAAAATTATAAAGCCAGAGTAGAATATTAGATAAATCAAAAGCAGGAATTTAATAATTAAACTATTATTTAAAAATACAAATAAGCAAACAGGTAGAAGAGAAAGTCAAAATATTTAACCGAGAAATTTAAGAGTTCAATAATATGAAATACATACAGAGATTAAAAAACTTAACAGCATTCAAATCTGATTGATAAGAATTTCAGAAAGAGAAAATGGAGAAAAATGGAGGGACAGTATCATCCAAAGCTAGTACTAAGATTTCTCGAGCGTTTATCAGCAACCTGTATTTCCCCCAGACCCTAAGCTTGAATGCCCACTTGGCTGCCTGCTTATTATCGCCAGCTGAATGTCAAATGGACATGTCAAAATTGAATGC
>RJWT010035210.1:0-13513 GCA_004365215.1 Cuniculus paca
GCTAGTTGGAGTTCTATATGCTTCACTTATCTTTATGCCAGTTTCCTTTCCCATGTTTGGGAAATTTTGAGCCATTACTTCTATAAATAGTGATTTTATATCATTTATGTTTTCTCCTGTTTCCTTTACACCTATTAGTCTTATATTGTTTTTCTTTGCATCATCTTGCAACTGCTGAATTGCTGTTTCCTGATTCCTTATTATTTTTAAAAGATGTTTCCTTTCTTCCTCACTAGCTGCAATCATGTCTTCTAGGTCTGAAATTCTAGTTTAACTTTCATTGAGGCAGCTTTGCCAGCTTTCTATGGCATGCTTGATTTCCTGGATGTCTCTTTAAATCTGTTTCATGCATTCTAATTCTTTCTTGTATTCTTCTTTCAAGGTTTCCATCCTTTTGCAGTGTTCCTCTATTTTTCCAACTATATCTTCTTTTGATGTGCTTAGCATTTCTTTCATTACATTTATCATCTCTTGTTTTACCTGGGAAATCATTTCTAACCTCATTTCCTTTAGAGTTTCATAGAGTTGTTTCTTTACTTCTGTTGGTATTATTTTCAGAATTTCAGGTCTGTGGCTCATGTTTTCTTCTGTGTCTGTGTCTCTTTGGTTTGTTTGGGAAGGACTGGAGGTGCAAGATTGCATTTTGTTCTTTTGTTTTGTCATTTTCCTGTATTCCACTGTGGGAGGTGAATCCAACGTGCACAGTTGAGGTGCCAAGGTTAGGTGATACTCACCATGCACTCCTTCAGCTCCAGCCAAGACTACCACTGTGTCTGTTCTGTTGCTGGGCAGTGTCTGGGCAGAGCCCAGGCCAGATGCCAGGGAAGCTCCAAACTCCCCTTGCCCATGATGAAGGGGTGCAGATTCCTACCTGTCTGTTGGCAAGTTCCCAAGCCACACAGTCAGGTGGAATTTGCTGTGCACACCCCCAATGCAAGCAAGGCCCAGAGAAGCACCTGCTGGGCTGCTCTGGTTGAATGGGTGGGGACTAGGCAGGACCCCAGAAATGCCTGAGTGTCCTGGGCCAATGAGGGACAGACACAAACCCCCACCAGGCTCCTGGCAAAGTCCCAAGCTGAATGGCTAGGTAGAATTTGCTGGTTGAACCCCAACCCAAGCCAGGCCCAGAGCACCACTCTGGGTGAGTGGATGGGGTGCAGGTAGGCAGGGCTCCAGGGCTGCCCCGAATGTCCATGGCTGCTGGGGGATGGACACAAACTGCTACCCATCTCTTGGTAAAGTCCCAAGCCACACAGCCAGGCAGAACTTGCTGGTCGCACACTCAACTCAGGCCGGGCTCAGAGCACCCACTGCTGGGTCGCCCCGGGCTAAGAGGCGGGGTGTAGGGAGGACCCCCGGGACGCTCTGAATGTCCTTGGTTGATGGGGGCTGGGCACAGATTTCTATGTGTTTGATCGCCTGATCCCAAGGTGCACAGCTAGGTGGTGTTTGCTGTGCTTGCCCCGGACCCAAGCCGGGTCTGGGTCTGGAGCAGCCTCTGCCATGCTGCTCCAGGTGAGTGGGCGGGACACAGGTAGGCAGGGCCACAGGCACACCTTGAACGTCCCTGGCTGATGGGGGATGGACAGAAACTGCTACCAGTCTCTTGGCGAAGTCCCAAGCTGCACGGCCAGGCAGAACTTGCTGATCGCACACTCAACTCAGGCCAGGCTCAGAGCAGCCACCACTGGGGCTCTGTTATTGTTATTTGTTTGCCTTTATTGTTTCTTGTTTTTCTTGTGTTTTGTTTTGTTATTCTATCTAACACAGAAAGGATAAATGTACATGTATAGAACTACTTACCTAGAACTACTTCTAAAGAGTTTACAAGAAATGATTTTATTATGTGTGATGGTATGAACAACTACTTTGAAGAAAACAAGACATTATGGTAGCCATTTCTGATTTCTCATTATCGTGATTTAAAGTCCAATAATGTTTTTATTTTTTTATTTGATTGGTTTCAGTCTGTTCCTATTATTTGATTCAAACAGTTGAGAAGGTATGGACAGATATTTTGAAGAAAACAAGAGACATTATGACAGCCCTTGTTGATTTCCTTTTGTTTGGTTTTGAAGGCCTGTAATGCTTTCATTCTTTTGTTTTCACTGATTTTATACTATTTTGTTTTGTTTGAATTTATTGTGTTTGAAGGTATGAACAACTATTTTGAAGAAAACAAGAGAGACTATGATAGCCACTGTTGATTTCCTGTTGTCTCATTTTGAAGTCTTGTATTGCTTGAATTGTTCTGTTCTGATCTACTTTGTTCTGTTTTATTATGTTTTGTTTTATTCTCTTTAAAATAAAAAAAAGTGAACAGGAGTTAACAAAAACACTGTCACAATTGCTACGTTAAGCAATAGAAGGGAAATAGATGCTCAGGACTTGACACTTCTGGATCAATCTGTATTAGTTCTTATTATCACTATTTTATATGTTGGAAATTCCAACTTCAAACCAACACTGGTGCTTTTTGGTTTGAACACTGGTCTTCTGGTATCAATTGTCACTTTCTTACTAGTAATGCCCCACCCTCATCCATTTGTTAATGTGTGGTTGTCATAATAGTAAATGTTATGCTTTATCAATATCTGTAAGTAAACAAATTTCAGCTATCAAGTTTACCTTGCTCATGTATCAGTGTTGTTTATGCAGCTTCCAAATATTGTGCTTTTCACCTTGAACATGAGGGTGGGGAGATCTTTGCTCAATGAAAGAGATACATCTAGAAAGAACAAATAAAAACTTTTGGAGTGTTATTGCCAGCATATGTACTCATGATATTTCAAGTTATTTCAATTTTACCTGGAAAAAATAACTGACAATAGTTATAGTTACCTTGGAGTTGAAGGACAGAAAAACAAGAAGGAAGAAAGGAAATGAGAAAAGAAGGATAGGGAAAGAAAGAAAGAAAGTTAGAAAAGGGGGCACAACAAAGGAAGGAAAAAGGAAGAAAGAAATGAAAGAAATAAGAAGGGAGGGGAAGGAAAAGAATGAGTTAGGAAGAAAAAAGGGAGGATAAAAGGAGAAAAAAGAAAGAAGAAAAAGAAATAGACTCACATCTGTACCAATTGCTGCCTACTGGACAGTCATTGAGAGTCAAGTACTGTTCTCTGGGCTCCATGCACATTATTTATCTACTTATGTATTTATTGGCCTTGTTTATAAAATCCTCATTAAAAATGAAGAGTTTGAGGGTGAAAAACACGTAACCAGCTCATGTGTACATGGTTCAGTGGGAGAACCAAGCTTAGCATCCAACACCATACCCTGATCATGACCCTCACACTTTTGCCATAACAGAAATTGTAAGCCTTACCACGGTTCAGAGCCATGAGCATTCTGAAGGTGGTAATGTCTCATTCTCTATGGATGAGTCTTTTCAGTGTTTGGTGCAAACATGGAGCTTGCATCCAACATGTCCTTCTCCATCTGAAAGGGAGAAGAGACTCCCTGGTGGTCAGGGTGGGGGATGCATCCCCTGCTGCTCATGTGCTGCCTCCATTGTGGCTCAGCAAAGTGGCTTCTTTATTTACCAAGTGGAGTTTAAAGAGGTTTCCTAGAGAGGGCCTGAGCAATCCAGTTGCTTCTGCTCTCCCAGGATGTGGAAATTTTCCATCAGCATGATGCTCTGCTGTTGTGTGTGTGTGTGTGTGTGTGTGTGTGTGTGTGTGTGCACGTGCGCGCACACGTATGTGTGTGTCTGTGTGTGTGTGTTTCACCTGTTCAAGCTTATAAAATTTTATTTCCCTAAATAACCTGAGACTTTTCTTTTCTTTTCTTTTCTTTTCTTTTTTTTGTTAAACTTGCCTTTTCACTTTCTGTCTAATGATGCTTCCATTTCTTACCAAATTGAAGAATAAAACACTGTCTAGATGGAGATGTCACCTCGTGCCTATCTGTAGAACTCAGGGAAAATACTTGTGCTTTTCTTAAATGATTGGAAATCATCAATCAATTCATAAGGAAAATGTGCATTGTTTTTTGGGAAGAATGCAACAAGAATTGCTTGTTAAAGAAAAATATTTCATATGCAAGTACAAAAAGAGGCATACATTAATTGAAATGTTATTTTTTTCTCAAAAGTTAACCTTAAAAATCCATGACATTAAAATTAAAGACACAATTTCTGCATTTTAAAGAGATTCCTTTCTTCATTTTATCCAGAAGATGATATGACAGACATTTTTAATTTGAAGGAAAATTTGGGCTTAGCACTTCAGAGTTCTTAAGAAGGAGCCCAAACCAAGAAATCTAAAATAGAGCTTTAAAATTTAGGATTCTGAAATATAACCTAGCACTCAGGCTTCCTCATTTTGAAAGGGAAACTTGCACCTCAAATCTTGCCACCTCGAAATTTTGAAGCAAATCAGATTTTCAATGGTTTTCTGGCCCTGTTGTAAGGCCAAAGTCTAGTTGAATTTTAATGTGCATATTCCTGGCTTTTGACCTTCTTTTCTAACATAAACTTTTTCTGCAGATCACCAGTCCTCTCAATTTAGTGAAGTTGTGAATAAGCCTTTTTTCCCCCAATTTTTGTTTATCTTTCTCTTACAGTTGATGATAGGCTGCTGCACAAATCCAAATATTTGAAACGGTACAAGATTCTGGCCAGGACCCAGGATCAGACCCAAATCAAACAACTTGCTATTTTATGCAATCTTTAAACATTGTGTCTTCCCTATTATTTTTTTTTGCATTTTTTAAAAATTTTATTTTAAAGAAAGGACAAAGAAAACAAAACAGAATGAAAAAAGCAAAACAAAACAGAACAGTCACACTTCATAGAAAAATGTAGGGTTGAAGTGCTTCCTTAGAAGAGCTAAGAATCCAAAGTCCATCATTTCCCTAACTCTATAGAATTAAGACAGAACTATTATCCACTTTTAATTAAATTTTAAAACAATCATATGTTCACTAGATAGAGTCCAAGGAATACTTGAAAGAGGAGACAGGACCTCCACTCACCCCACCCAACAGCAGTTTGCAGGTACACTGAACTTCTCCAAAGAAAAGAATTTCAGGACATGTAGGGGAGACACGTTAGAGTGGTTATTAGGCAGAAAGAAGGGTATGCTCAAAATGGAGTGTGGATGCTCATAGCATGGGGTGCATTATCATCTGAAGATGGGGTTTTACTTGGGTATGAAGGTGTCCTCAGGATGAGTGATCTAGAACGACTTTCTTACCACCTGTCAGGTTACCCATGTGTGGGTTATGTCATGATGGAAACTATTGGTGTGTGTTTGAAGTTACAGATATTCTACCCACTTAGCAGTACTGATTCCTTGGAGCTGGAGATCAGTGGTATGAAAAGTGTAGGTTCCATTAGCAGGTGAAAAGCAGGGGGCCCAGTTCACAAGCTTCCTGTATCTTTAAGACCTGAAGAATTGATTTATGAAGTGAGTTTCCTGGAAAGGAAAAGGGCATTGTAACCTGGGGTGACTTTGTGTCCTGAGAATGCAACTTTTGTTAAAAGTGTGATGTTTAAATGACAGTTGTTCTTATCTCTTCCTACATATCTGGATTTCTTCTACCCTACCTGGACATGACATAGAACATGCTTCTGACTAAGGTGATGTTTATCAAATAATCACTCAGCATTAACATCCTAGCCATGCATTCTACAACCCTGGTGTTCATTGCAAGCCATGCTCCACGTCACCTCCTCTTCTATGACCTACAGGCCTTGAAGTTTTACTGTTTGTTCATGAATTAGTGAAGTCATCATGGAAACTGTATGGAGGTTCTTCAGTAATTTAAAAATAGAGCTATCATTTGGCCCAGCAGTTCCACTTATGGTTATATATCCAAAGAAATAAATTGAGTATGTCGAAGGAATGTTTACACTACCATGCTTTTAACAATATAAACAAGCCAGTAATTTTATTGAAGCCTTACTTCATTTTCTTGGCGAACTGTATAGAAAACAGTAAGAGTATTAGAAAATTTCCAGAAATGTCTAGTATTCATTAGTACATCTTCATTGCACAGAATAATGAGTTCGTTGTGATGTTTTTATATATGCACAAAGCATGCTATAATCCTATCCTACCTGCCACTATTTCCCTGTCTCTTCCTTTTCTCTGTCCATTTCCTCTTCTCTAACAGGCTCCCTACTATTTCAATGTCATCAATTTTATTCATCATTTTTCAGTCTATTTAGTTAAAATATATAATGTATTGACCAAGTTAATGCCTTTAATTGTAAGTGGATGGAACCAGAGTTTTACATAATTTGAGAATGAGCTGAATAATTTCTACATCAAATATGGTCCACATTTCTTAATTGGGAGGAAAGAATCTCTTTAGAAAATGATTTTCCCCAGACTGATATATTATACATCATTAATGTTAAATACTCCTCCTGGGAAGGCAAAGGAGCAACATTTTCCAGTCAAAATCTTGTACAAGGGTGAATTTCAGAAAGTGCATGATGAATCTGGGGCCACTTAGTGCACATTCTTTTCTGTATGTGAGAAACTCATAACAATTAGTGGCTTCTATTTAAGGAAAAATTTTCAATTATTAATAAAAATATATATTAACCTCCAACATTTTGCAACCAACAATGATGAGAATATAAAAACTTTATTCTAACTTTACTTCATTCCAATGTTTGAACTTTTATGGACAAATTATGATCATACGTATTTAAGCATTAATATGAATTTATGATATATATTGAATGGAGTAATTAAATCTAGCTGATGAACATGTCCAACACTATACTACTTATTTTGTATGTGTGGTGTCAATTTTGAAATTAGTCTCTTCACCCTTTTATAGGGATGCACAGCAAAGATCTGGGAGAGAACCAGAAATTCAATCGATGGTAATGCATGTCCCTGCCAAAACCTGGAATTTTCGTACAGCTCTCTGTGGACACTCTCCTGAGGATGGTGGTCATTAGGATCTGCTCAGGGTTAAGATCCCCATCCTGGCACTCAGCACCAAAGCTGCCCTGTGCTCAGTATTCTGACCCACCTCCCGTGGATAGTGTCTTGATCCATGCTGTTTCCTGAGTTTGGAGTAGGGTTGAGGCAGGCAGTCACATCCCTACCAAGGCTGACATTAAGATTAATTCCATTCAGGTCTCACAGAGACAAGTACCTGCATTCTCATGGGGCAGAACCAAGTCAATGATTTAGTTCAGGGCAGTACAATCAGGGTCCAAGCCTTCTGTGAGGTGCTAGATCAGGGTTAGAAAGAGCTCTTCCTGAAAGCACTATTCTAGGGATCTCTATCCTGCCTGAGTTTGGGAAAGGAGAGGTCAAGGTGACCCTTTGATAGCAAACTGTGCCACACCTGCTTTTCCCAGCTTCAGGGACTTCTGAAGTCTATGGGTTGAATCTGATTCTTTCCCATGTCAAGGATGATAATGATGCAGGCCACTGGTACCAAGGTCCTTGCCTGTTGTGAGGGCAGGTCTAGAGGCTCTGTCCATCTTCTCTGACCTGAGAATTGGGATCACAGGTTTCTGTCTGGTGGATTCCAGAATGCACAAAAATGCAAACTTCTGTAATAACTTATATTCTCTGCTTCCCAACAGGTAGAATTTTTCATCTGATACCAAATCAAGAGGGATCATAGGAACCATTTTGTGACTGCCTGGGTAACACAGTTGCATTGGAGCAGTCCATGGACAGTCTTGTAGCAGGCGTCATGGGTCTCTGCCTGTACTTCGTGTCAATGTGGTAGGCCCGATAGTGGGTTTCAAGTGTTGGGCATGGCATTAACTCTTTGTCCTTTCCTCAAGTATGAAGGATCTTTCCACATAGAATGTGGAATGTGGCATGGGAAACTCTTTATTTCCTAACCTTTTCAATGTCTTTTCTTATGATACAACATCTAGGAACTGTGGTCTCTCACCTTGTTTGTTTAACTATTGTACTGACATCTTTTAGTAATGTCTCAAAAATGAAGTTGAGTTATGCAGTAATTCACTTTTAGGAGGAACCCACATAACATACACCGTGATCAATATTCCAGGCTCCTGTCTTTTCCTCATTAGAAACCTCATATGAATGTAAGTACAGATTGGAAGAAAGAAGACAGTAGAGTAAGACAACATACTATCTTATTGCTACTGTGTTGCTGTAAGAAAATACATGAGACTGAGAATTTACAAAGGAAAATTCTTGGTGGGGATGTCCCAGATCAGGAGGTAACAGGACTATTTGCCAAGACGAACTGCACTCTGTTTTCAAGATGCCATCTTGCTCCATCTTCTAGAATGGACCACTGTTAGCACCTCCCATGGAGAAAGGCAGAAAAGCAAGACACACAGAAGAATAAGGTCTTTTGCACAGGCCAAATGGGAGGGTTAAATAGGGATGCAGTGTGTCTAATGCTGACACTAATCTCTACAGTCCTTCCAGGCATGCAGTTTTGCTTTTGATATACTGTCTTCCCAGGTAGATACAGCTCTGATGGATTCTATTTGGCCCTTCCCAGCAAAATGGCCCTCACTTCACAGAATATAAGAATCCTGACAGGAACCAGATATATTTATCACAGTTGGGACTCGAGGGTTGACTTACTCTGAGTTGGATCTCAGGTGAAACACCCTTGATCACATGACATTCATAATCCCTGCTCTGACTAGGTGACCACAGTGGTGTTTTGGATCTCATAGGATCAGTATCAGCTCAGAACCAGCATCCAGTAGTCCTACAAGTTCTGATTACTTCCTTTACACCAATGTATGTCTACCCTGGTAGGAGGGCTTAGGTCTATTTGTGTAAAGATAGCAGAACAACTTACAGTATAACTACTTTGGCAGTATTTCCTCAAGTAGATGTGGCATTTACTTTATTCAAGGGGTTCTGGGTCTGAACACAGGGTGATGTCAGGTAAGTGAGAGTGACTCATTGTTGTAATGACTCCAGGCTCACTTTCATTCATTTATTCTGAACATTTTTGCTAAAATAAATCTTGTAAACAGATAGTAGATTTCCTATGCTACTTCTGGGAATAGCATGATTGATTAGTCCACACAAAAATTCTACATGAGTCGACCATTTTGATTGTGGAGAAAGCATTAAAGCATTTGCCTCTGAGCTCCATTATTATAAGTTCATCCAACTTTATTGCTGTTTGAGTGCTGCTACTTTGCCATTGCCATTTCACACTTTATACACTCATAACATTTCTGTACCCCAGTTGATTCACTGTGCCCTGCCTTTAGAAGGTGTGGAATACGAGGAAGACTAGGGATAGAGCCCTGTAATGATTCTGGTGTTCCTCTTGCAAACCTGTTACTTAAGGTCCTGGTGAAGGGTATGTCCTCTGGACCCTCAAGTGTGGAGGAGTAGGTTTTAAATGGCAAATCCACTCCACCATTAGAGTTTTCTGTAAACCATGGAATACAAGAACCTCCAGCTCATGCACAATGAGCCATCTTTCAATTCATATTTCACCAACCTACCAAATAAAGTGCTTGCATCCTTTTTTTCAAATGTAATTTCACTGGTACATTTTTGGGATACATAATGATCACATTCATCCTAGGGAATTTGTACCTGTATGTGATATATCTTGATTCTTCTTTTTTCCCCATTCCACTACCCTCCCTTCAACCCTTAACTCTATGACCTGTGAATTCAGTATGGAATTCTAGCTTAATGGCACCATATATTAAGAAATTCATCTTAATTCTGTCGTAGAGTCATCCCAACTCTTTAATATGTATTTCCACATATATTCTGAAGAATTCTGCAGATAAGAGAACACTCAAACTGGACACTGCAATGGTGGGTAGGAAGAATTTTCACCACAAAGCACAGCAATATTCCAATATTTTCAAAGCTTTTAATACTTTCTTTACTTTTAGGCACAGAAAAGGTCACCATTGTAGACTCTTTTTTTCTTCAGGTGTGGCGAACTCCCCAAATAGGGTCTTTCCTAACTCCCTGAGCTGCAACATTAAAGAATCTTTGCTTAAAGAACACATTAATACATTTCTCTTGTGCTAAGTTTATATTTGTTCTGCCACATTCTCTGAATAAGTTTCACCACATATATTCCTAGATTTCTGACTGTAAATTAGAAAAATTATGTAGTTCTTTGGAATACAGCACACCTATTCATGGATAACATTTTGTACTCAAGTTTAGTTACAGACAAAGAAGGAAAAAGAAGTCCTAAGGCTTGTCAGTATTGCCTTGTAGAGCTTTGCATTGTTAGCAAATGCCTCTGAGGAGACCATTATACAATGGTGTCTTGGTTCACAGACATTGTTTACTCCAGGATCTGGAAAAGATGATCATGGTCACTTTTGTCACTTGATGCATAGTTAGAAAGAAAAACAAACTTTTCCCAAATGCTTCTGCTTGTGAACCAAGTTGTTCCCAAATAAAAGCATTTGCGATCTGAAGTGCCACTGTATTTCCAAAGGTAAATGTAGGGTTGACCTATTAGACAAGAATGGAGAGATCATCTAGTGACAGTAGGATTGTTAAGGACCTGAAGGATTGTTCTGCTTCTCACTCCCCAAAATCGTGGAAATAAACTTATTTTGATGGAAAAGAGAAAATGTCTGTTCAAAGCTAGCTCTGAGGAAGACAGGGAGACTTTTACCCCAAATGCTGTTTAACCTTATTCATGTGTACATGGATCTTGAGTGCGGTGAAATGATGAACAAGTTAGAGCAGACAATGAAATTTTTACTGTTTTACACCAGCAGGCATTTTCCATTCTCAGCTTCTTCCCTTACTTATGAAAACAAAACCAGACCTCCACATCTGAGGCCAGCATGCATGCATGAGCTAGAGGCATGCCTTTCTGTGTCGATGCATCTGAGCTAGGATGTTAATAACACTCTCCACATGAAAAAGTTGGAGAGGTAGCTTGTCTCCTAGATTAAAAGAATCTCAATTTTTTTTGCCAAAGGAAGGAAAAGGAAAGAAGTATCCTTTGTACCCCAGAGACCTCGTGGATGCCAGATACGCTACATTTCTGAAAGAGGCATGAGTTAACCCCTCGCAGAGGGAACAACCTTGGACGAGATTTCCAACTTGTAAAGGTTTGTTTGTCCCATTTGATTACAGCAAGGCACGTTGACTGGAGTTGGAGATGTCTTCGTCAATCACGAAGACTCACGCTTCTCTCTGTTCCATCTTCTTAGTTCCCTCAGTCACTCAGTGATCAATGCTACAACTCATAAGCCAACAATGCTTTGGATTTCTCATCTTCCTCTATAAGTTGTGACAACCTGGGGGGCTACTTCTGTCTGTCCACACCAGAATATATGACCTCCATGCACAGTCTTAGGGGGGGTGTTATCACAAAAGTGACATGTGAGGAAGCACAGTGAGGGAAACTAATTAAGTCAGGGGAAGAAAGGCTGTGGTTTCAACTGAAGACTGGATTAATCCTAGAACCCTGGCATTTCTACGGTGTAGAATGTATTCCAGAACTTGAAAAAGTGGAGCCCCTTAGAGGAAAGGTAATGCAACATATTCATCCTGCTGTGACATTCACTTACCTGGGCCTGGGATGCTCTTGCAGGGTGGAATAATTCCTTCAGTGAACTTCCTATTTTCTTTAGTGAATTAGTTCATAGAAAAGCAGGACTGTGAACTGATAGAGGCCCAAACTCACAGCAGCAGTGACATGGGTGTACTTGCCTGGTGGAGGGGGTTTGAACTGGATTCCATGGTGTCCCCTGCACTCCTCAATCTCACTCTCAGGAATCCAGTTGAAACCTTCAGCCTCAACATTCAGATCGAAAAAATCACCCTTCCAGAGTGTGTCTTGTATCCCTCACTTTACTTCTCCATCTGATGCTAGAGTTACCATTTTAAATTAAACCTTATGACCTCACTTCTAACATTTAATATTCTTACAGTGTTTCCTATGACATCTCAATCATTAAGTTTTAACATGATTACTAAACCTCACAAGATCTTGGCAGCTTCTGTTGCTCCAGTCTCATGTTTTACAAGTTACCCTTAAACCTATCTTAGTGCCCAGGTTGGTGCTCATCTCTCAGTCTATGTTCTGTGAATGAACAACTCTGGTGTCTGTTTATTCACCACATACCCAGAAACTACCAACGATCCTTGGGTAAAAACTTACATATGTATTAAAGTGCAAAATAAAAACTCAAAGAAAATTATTTAATTCAGAAATTATTAAGTGTCTATTCAGAGTTTTGCAGTTTTAGAAGCAACTTTTAATGAAGAAATGTGATTGAAATACTAACAGGAATTTCTGACACCAAGTGCCCATATTTATAGAATAACAATCCTTTCCTCAAAACCTCAAAGTCCTTTTAAGACTCAAGGCAAACTAGTAGCTGTGAACCTCTGTAACCATAACAAACAATTTACATAATCTGAAGGAACAGTGACATGGGGTAAATACTCTCATTTTGAAGAAGGCAAGAGACACTAGGGTAGCCATTGTTAATCTCTTGTTGTTATGTTTTGAAGACCTGTATTGCTTGCAGTGTTCTGTTCTGAAATGCTATGTTGTGTTTGACACTATTCTGTTTTGTTTTGTTTTGTTTTGTTTTGTTCTAGTCTCTTTAAAATAAAAAAAATTTTAAAAATTTAACAAAAGGGAAAGAATGACAAGATAGAAGGAATCAGAGCAAAGCAAGACTGAATCCTAACATGGCAAAAGTGAAGTAGTGCAGCTCCTGTGCAGCTTCCCAGGCTCATGGTAATAACATAGGAGTTGCAGAGCACATCTTACTGCTGGCTGCAGCCCACCTGACATTGCTCTTGAGTTCGCTCTGATCATGGTATTCACATGCTGGTTTGCTCGGCAGGTATTCACCTTGCTGGCATTACTGTCTTTGGGGTTCTCTGTAGCTTTGATTTTTTTACCATAGATTAATACACTGCCTTCTCAGAGACCACTTTTCTGGCCTCCCAGGCTTTCTGAAATCTGGATGTAGGCCCTCTGCCCTGTAATTCTTGCCTTCTGTGTATTGGTAAAACCTTCAATGACTGGGTGACACCCAGGTCTGCTGTCAGCAGGAGCACAGTCAGGTCCCTGGGGACAAGAGTGGAATGGACACTGAGTGCTGGGAAATCTGAGCAAAGTGAAAGAATCCCAGGCAAGCAGGTCCTTTGGAGAACCTTCTCAAGTAGGAGTCCCAGAGACTCTTCTTAAATGAAACTTTGACACACTGTTTCCCTCAGCTAACAATAGGTGGGGGTTTGCTGATTTTTGAGCTGCCCTCAAAGTCCCTTTTTCTCCTTGTTGTGTAAAGTACTTGATTTCTTTTTAATGTCATTAATCTCTTCAGCAACCACATTTCTCTTAGTCACAACTTTACATGCAGTTGTTTTGGGACAATAAGGTTTTAGCTTTGACTTTTGGTCACCAATTCACACTACACACTTGTCTAAAAGCAGCTAGCAGTAAATATGCCACTGCCTGAATTTTGTGCTGCCTTAAAGTCTCTTTACGAGGTCAGTCACTGACCTTATTCTCAATCTTCTGCCAAGTCCTAGCACACATGAAAAATGTAAACATATTAACACTATATTTTTAT
>RJWT010035211.1:0-13510 GCA_004365215.1 Cuniculus paca
CCCTAACCTTTTTCTACTCAGTCCCCTTCTCTTTCTTATCGCCGCCTTTTTCTCTGCCTCCCTCTCCTGTCTCTTCTCTGTTTATCTCTCTGACCCCTGCAGAAGTGTGGTCTGTGCGCCAGCAATGTCGGTGTCACTCGTTTCTTAGAAAGGCAGGCTCTTGGGGTGGGCATGGTGGCGAATGTCCATAATCCCTGTAATCCTAGGGAGGCTGAGGCAGGAGGATAGCTGCAAGTGCAAGGCCAGCTTGGGCTATATGGTGAGTTCAAGGCCAGCTGAACTATACAGCAAGATCCTGTCTCAAAACAGGGAGGAGAACGAAGAGGGGAGGAGGAGGTGGGGGAGGAGGGGGACGAGAAAAGAAAGAAATGCAGACTCAGCCTGGTCCCCGACCCACTGAACCTTAGTCTGCATTTTGCCAAGCCTCCGGGTGAATTTCATGCACAGAAAGTTTGGAAAGTACTGTGGAGCCTTCCTACCCATATTTCTTCTGTTCCAGCTCTTGGCTTTAACTCAGTCCTTCTCGCCCTCCCCACACCACCTTTTTTCCTATGTCCCCTCGCTCCTGCCCATTGGTCTTTCCTTTATTTTCCTCCTTTATTTTTTTTCTTTCCCTCCCTCTTTTTTTCTCTTTCTCTCCCCTTTCCTTATTCCTTTCTTCATTTTTCTCATTTTTCCTTCACTTAGATCTACTCTCTTTTTGCCCCACCCCTCCTGTTTTTGCTGGGGCTTAAGAAAAAGCAAATCCTTCCCGCCTCCTGCCCACCGGCAGCTCCTGGGCTCCAGGCAGCCCTGAATTCTCCAGCCGCAGAGCAGGCGGCGTGGGAGCCCCAGGTCCAGCACCCACGGCGGGCAGCCCCCGGGTTCACCTGCAGAGGATTCTTTGTGCTTATGGCGATGACGTGGTACTTGTAGTAGCACAGCTCGCAGCTCCAGCAGCCGCGCTCGCTGATCCACTTGATGAGGCAAGGCTGGTGCGTGCACTTGACCGAGCCGTCGCAGCGGCACGGGCTCAGCAGCTCCCCCTGCAGGAAGAGAGGCAGAGAGCGGTGAGGCCTGGGCGTCAGACTCGAGCCGGGTGGGTGGAGGCTGGAGCACGAGTTTGAGCCACACCCTGAGGGCAGACCGCGATCACAGGCAGAGAGGGGTTGTGTCTGGAGACCCCAGACTCCACCGAGGAGGTGTGGCCCTCGCGTCCCCAGCGGGGGAGCCAAGCAACTGCAGTCAGTTTGGAGACGCTGTGGTAAGACACAGGTCAACATTTCTTGCTGCTTAGGTCCTCTTGTTTCCGTGAGCGCGAGTGGGCCGTTTCCCGCGGGAGCCACCTGCAGTCCAAAGGAAGTGAAGGAAGCCCCCTGGTGGTAACTGGATTGAATTGCAGGGCTTAGACCCGGCAAACGGGACAGCTGCGGTCTGCTCCAGCTGGCTGTAGATGTGGGAAATTTTTTTCCCTGATAATCACACCTAGGGCCTTGTTCATGCTTGGCAAGTGCTCTGCCCCTGAGCCACATCCCCAGCCCTAGAGGGAATATTTATGTAAAGCCTCCCTTAGTCTAATGGTAACGATTTTAAAATCTGTTGTGGGGGTTAGAGCTATGGTCTTAGCCTCTGCAGTCTCCTGCAGACCAGTGCAGAGACCTAGGTTCTCTCCAGGAGGCCTCTATCCCAGGCCCTCGAGTGAGGAAAACCTGGGGCGGATCTGAATCCTGGGAACCTTGGAGGTTGGGCCAATACTCTTGTTAAAGAACTGGGTGTCTCCAGCCAGCCTTGGGGCACAAAGCAAAAGCCCAGCCTGTGGGCACGAGAAGCAGGAAGGCAAAGGAGCTGGCCGAGCCAGATGGTGTCAGGAGGTGAAACTCCTTTCCAGCGCACCATGCAGTTGGCCTTATTCTACAGCGCTTCCAGGGATAAGTCAGGAAGCCACGATGGAAACCTGTGTCTCTGCATCCCCTGACAAGTTGGCCCCAAAGTGTTTCTGTGAGCCTCACCCACTGCTTGTCTCTCTCCCTCTCTTCCTTCTGTTCTCCTTGTCTGTTTTCTTTCCCCCTCCACGCTCAGGGTCCACCTTGTTTGCTCATGAAATCCCTATCTACTCAGTCCTTTGTTTACCTTCCTAGGGCCACTAGCAGTTAGAGTCCCCCACTTCCCTGACCTGCGCTCTCTCTGCCTTGCCATCATCTCTTCCTTCCTTCCTCTCTCTGCCTCCTTCAGCTCATTTGTTTTGGATCCAGCTCTTCTGCCTCACTCCAATCAAAGGACCCATGTGATGTCACACACAGGCGAATCCCTAAACTTCATGCTGGTGTGTTTGGAATATGGCCACCTGAGCCATGTCCCTGTCATTTTGGGGAATTTCACCTTTCGTGAAACAACACCTTGTTCTGAACTACGAATAAGTAAATTCAGGAGTCCTGGCTTCTAAATTTTAGGTCTTCATCTGTATATTTAAGCATCTGTATATATTAGGTGTATTCTTCACTGTGCCATTTCTTTTCAAGATTTCTAGAATCATCTTTCCCTTCTACTTCAACTCTTGTCACTCAAAGCCCTCACCTTGGCTTAGATGAGATCTAGAATGTCTTTTTTCACCCAGTATGTCTGTGAAACTGCTCCGTCTTTGAAATGGTTCTAAAGTGATCTCCTCCAGGGTGTCTTTCCTAACTCTCCCAGGTTAAGCTGAGTGTTTTGATCTATAAGCATCATATACTGAGTGCCTTTGGCATGTTCCCGTTAGAGCACTTAGTACACAACTGGGATTGTCTATGCATATACCTGTCTATCCTCCAAAGGACCCCTTGGAGGTATGGGTTAGGTTTACATCTTTGCATCCCTTTCCCCTGGCCCTCAACAACTTTCGGTGTTGGGATGAGTAAATACAAAAATACATAGTGTATGTTCATGTTTTCTGCACTGGCCACTTTGTAAGAATGGGAACCATGTTCATCCTGTCACAGCACCTAGCCTTTCATCTGTATATGGCCAATAATGAACTTGGTTGCAGAAGCACTGAGGGGCTCAGCCTCAGGAAACCCTCCCTGGTTTCCCATGCTCTTCCAGTACAGACAGGCCCTTCCCGCATCCTCTGTCGTGGCACTCCCCCAGATGTCTCTAGGTCACTACGCAGTGACCACCTCACTGTGTCCCCTCATAGGGACAATATTTTACCCATTTTGCATCTCTTACTCTGAGTGTGGTGCCTGGTACAGTGAGACAGTCATTCTAGCTTCAACAGCTGAACGCTTGCATATATCTCTTTGATGAACAAGAGGTTTTGCTCCTGTAGGAAGGACATGGCCAGCCTCTGGCTTCTGTTGGGCAGCTGTAGTGCATGAGGGAGGAGGAGGAGGAGGAAGAGGAGAAGAACAAGAGGAAGAAAAGGAAGAGGAAGAAGAAGTTGAAGATAAGATACATTATGGTAGCCACTGTAGTATTTCAACTGCCTTGTTTTGAAGTCCTGTATTGCTTTCATTGTTTTATATTGATTGGTTTTATTCTGTTCTGTTGTGTTTGACCTTATTATTCCTTATGGTATGGGAAGTTATTTTGAAAATAGCAAGGGGCAACATGGTAATCATTGTTGGTCTATTTTTGTTTTGTCTTGAAGTCTTGTATGACATTCCTTGCTTTGTTTTGATTGAACGTTGTTTTATTTTGTGTTTGTTTTATTCTCTTCAAAATAAAAGAAGAAGAAGAGGAGGAGGAGGAGGAGGAGGAGGAAGGACATGCTCACATTGCTGGCCTCGCATCTCACCCAGCAGAGCCTAGCAGCCCTTGGTTTTAAGTCACCGCCATGCTATGGCTTTGAGAAAGAAACAGGGAGAGGGTGGAATGAGGTGCTGAAGGAGGGGCGAAAGCTCTCATTATTCACGGCAGCATTTCTTAGGCTCATTAATTCCAACAGGATGAGCTGCGTTTGATTAATCGGGTTGTTAAGCAGCCATGTCAAATTGCCGATCAGGTAAAAGAGACTTCCGGTCCCTGGCAACAGTGCCAAGTGCCGGCGATGGCTGCACTCCTTGCTCCCTAGCACAGCCATGAGAAAAGGCAGGAAGAGCTGCTGCATGGGGCTCAAAGGACAGCAAGACCTGGGCTCTCTACGTTGGCTCTGGAGGGGAGACCACTGGGGCCTGGGAGCCTCTGTATACAGACTTGAAGAAGATGGGAGTGAGACTCGGCCTGGCCCCAGAGCCTGGCTAAAAGCACAAGGCCAGCGCAGAGCAGCCTCCTCTGCAGTGACTTTCCCTTGGGGCTGGATAACTAAAAAGACAGAATGGGGACTTGCTGCTGGTACTACAAGTATTAGAAAGCATGGACACCAAAACTGTTAGGTAAGTTTATATTGGATGAAAAAAATTCATCCAGGATTTTAGAGGGGGAAAAAATCCAGGGGGGAAAAAGCTATCATATCCTTGGCATTTATACAAGTTTTGTACATTTTTTTTAGTGTATCTTTATATGCATTTGAGAGGAGGGCTATAATCTTTTTAGTTTTTAGGGCTTCTAAAAGGCCTTAACCTAGACTCTTTGCCATCTTCTACTGATCACACCTGTGTGTCTTCAAGAACAATAAAAGCAGAAATAGGCGGCAGTAGATTCAAGTTAGATTTAATGAAGATGGTCCTTGCAGTAAACCCTGTTAACAACTAACTAAGATGGTGTAACGTGGACACTGAGATGGATACTATACCCCTACCACCACCACCACCGGAAAACATCTCTCAACATAAGAGATACCTACTGAAGAGAAAGGTAAATTACTAAGTCAAGGTCATGGAGGCAGCTGATAGCATGGACAGAATGGGAATTCAGCCCCTTAGACTTCAGTCTCTGAGCTCTGTGACACCACTGCCCCTGTCCCTGTTGTTCAACCCCGCCTGTGCCATGAGTCCCTTCTCTGTTTTCTCTCTAGATCCCCCCTGATTCTGGGCCGAGCACAGTTCCCTCAGACGAGTTTCCATGACAGCCAGCTGCACACCACCAGCTCCATTCACCAGTGTCCCCTCCCTGCACCATCTCCCACGGTTTGGCACCTCATCATCTTCAAACCCTCTGCGATGTGGGCTGCTCCTAGGTTCCCCATTGAACATGACACGTAGCAGACACATGAGAAAGGACAGGGTCAGGCTGTGGGAAAGGATAAGCTCCTCTGGCCCAGCTCCCACAGCCCCAGCCTTTGGGTTGGGAGGATTACTATGATCTTGTCCTCGTAGCTCAGCAAACGCCAAGGTTCAAAGGGGCCCATGAAATGCAAAGGACACCAGGCACTTGCTCAGTGATCTGCTTGGGGCCTTGGGGCCTGAGGCCACCTGGGAGTGACCAAGACAAGAAAAATGGGGTCTCTAATCCCCTGACCCTAAAGGGCACAGTGTGGGGAGTTAGGATGGGTTTGGAAATAGGCACTTTATCAAGCAGGGGGTTGTGCCACTGAGCTGTATATCCCTGCCCTTGGAAATAGGCACTTTGGATGAGATCCTCTTCACTGCTTACTGGCTGGGCAAACTGGGGCAAGCTTCTTAACCTCTCTGTGGCTCCATTTCGTCATCTGTCCAGGGAAGATAAGCCTTACCTCCTCAAAGGGTGGATTAAATGAGATCCAGCACGCAAAGTGCTTTACACAGTGCCTGGCATGAGTGCATCAGTGAGTCCTCTTGTTCAAAGATTGTAATTTGCACATTTCCGTAAGGACATTAATTTCATAGTTTTTCTCTGCTACAACTCTCTCTTCTATTCATACTATCACTCTAATATAGGTCAGGTAGGTAAGGGAGGAGCAAATGTCTTAAGGGTCAGTGGAACCCAGAGAGAGGTTAAGAGTAAAGAACTTTCTACAACAGTCTGCCCTTCTGGGACCAGGGATCAGAATTTGGTTCTTCCAACTTCTAGCCCAGGACTGCCCTCTGTGTTATCACAGGACACTGAGAACATTTTGGGGGACTTCTTTGAGGATACTGAACTGGAGAGGAGCACAGGCTTCTTAGGTTGAGGTTGTGCTGGAAGCTGTAGGGGACAAAGTGATCCTCCAGCCCTGTCTTGTGACTGATCTGGTAGGGAGGAGAGCACAGGCTGGGTTCTCCCAGCCAATGATGGAGCAAGCTGCAGGTGCAAGTCTCCAGTCGTCTCTCCATTCACAGATTCCTTTGTTTATTTTGGGTTTGCTTCGTTTTTCGCGTCTTTCAATCTGAAGCTGTTGCTTCTGGAATCCTCACGTTACCTAGTTGCCATGGCAGCAGCAAGTAAGCCAAAGTGTTCCCTTTCCACTCACACAGGTGCCAGTCATCCCTTCCTCAGAACAGAGGGGAAGAAATACAGTCCAGTGCAGCAAAGTCAGCTCCACACCCTGCTGAAGTTTGTAGCTCTGGGAAATCCAAACAAAGGGGACAATAGAATGCCAGGCTTGTGGTGTAGTTAGGGACATATTCCTTTTGAGACTAATGCAGTGGTTAAGAGCTTGACTCAATTCTGTACAAATGGGAATATCCAGGCTTTTGCAATGCGTGATCCCAGGCAAGTTGTTGAACTAATCTGGGCCTTTCTTCAGTCAGTAGTTACCTACTATGTTTCAGGTTCTGTTCCAGATGATAGGCATATAACAGTGAATGGAACTGGCTAGTATTATCTAATAGAGAAAGACAATAAATACCAAAATTGTAAGCACCTGCCTTAATCAGTTTTTTCATTCCTGGGACAAATATCTGACACCCATGGTTTAAAAGAGAAAAAGTGGTTTTTTTGTTTTGTTTTGTTTTGTTTTTCGCTCACAGTTTGTTCCAAGGTAGAAATGACATGGCAGAATGGCATAATGAAGGAAAGTGGCTCATGTGATGGCAGCCAGGAAGCAGAGAGAGAAGGGAGACCCAGGGAGGGAAGTATGCACAAACAGGTCAGGCCCCAGTGACCTGCCTTTTCTGACCAGACTCCATCTCCTAACATTACATTTAGCTATAGCGCCCCATGTTCCGGTCACCTTCCAAGAGCCCTGCCTCTGGCGGCATGAGAATTTTTCTGGGGAGGTCATTCTCATCCAAACCATGACAACACCCAAGATGCTGTCATGTGATGTGGAGAAAAATAAGCAGAAAAAAGAAAGATGGACTATGAGGGGTGAGGTTGATTGAAATTCTAAATAGGATGGCTCTGAAAGCTTTCACTGGAAGGAGAAATCTGAGTAAAGACCTAGGGAACCAAAGGAGCCAGGCGTGCAGGTATCAGGGGCCAAACATTACGGCAGAGGGAGCATCAAAGGCAAAGGCCATGTGGCAGAGCCATGACCGGCAGGAACCCCAGTGATGCTGGTGGTGTATCTGGACTAGAGTGAGTGAGAGGAATGGGAAGAGAAGAGGTCAGAACAGGAATTAAGGGTGGGGGTACAGATTAGACAAGTCTTGTGGATCATCTTAAGGACTCAAATGCTTGAAGAGATGGAAAATCATGAGTGTTTTGAGCAGAGTGTTATAAAAGAGTTCCTAGTCTCTGAGTCCACTTTCTTACCTTCCTCGCATGGTGCAATCTAGCTATGTTTGGCAGAATCACACTGGCTGCCCTATAGGGAAGAGACTGGAGGAAAATAAAGGCAGAACACAGAGACAGGAGGCTGTTTCAGTAACCCAGGTAAGTGGTGATCATGTTTCAGGCCAAATGGGTAGCAATGTGAATCCTGAGAAATGGTCAGCCTCTGGATATCTTTTTAGAAAGAGACGTTACAGTTTGCTGATGGATTGGATGTGGCATGTGCATGAAGCAGAAACATCTAGGATGATGCTAATTTTAACCTAAGCAACAAGAAGTTCCCTTGGTTAAGATGAGAAAGTGGCAGGAGGAGCAGGTATGGGAGGAAGGACTGGGAGCTGAGTTTTGGAAGTGTCAGCTTTGAGATGCCCACTAACTACCAAGTGGAAATGTCAAATAAACACTGCAACTCATATTAGCTTGGAGCTCAGAGGAGAGGTCAAGTCATACACTGGAGAGTCATTGGTATGAGCTGGTGTTTAATCCATTAGCTTGGATGAAATAATGGAGGCAGTGTGTGCCGATCAGAAAAGGAACAACATTGGGCTGATTCTATGGGCGCTAGTGTTTAGAGGTCTGGAGATGTGGCAACATCAGCAGAAGAGACTAAGAAGGGAAGTCAGTGAGGTGAGAACATCATGTTCCAAAGGAAGAAGGCAAAGCATTTCAAGAAAAAGAGCCATCAGTCGGTCATATGCTGTTGATGGGTCAAGTTGGATGGAAACCCAGAATTCGCCATGGATTTGGCCAGTATTACTTCTGATTTCTTCTATTTCTAGGTGCAATCAGAAGAAAAGTTATGAACTGAGAGTGAAGATGGAGGAAGAGGTATTAGAGATCTGAGATTCATATAAAATAGTTATCTGGGAGAGTTTTAGGATTTTTATCAAAATAGCTCATTTATGAAACTAGAGGAGGACTGTAGTGGTCAATTATATTTAGCTCCTTTCCTGGCACACAGGAAGTGCTCAGTACATGCTGGCTAATAGGTAAGAGGTTAGCAGACTCCCTGTCTCCAAACCCACCGTCTCACCTCCTTTGAATACTGATCAGTTTCCTTCCTTCACATGTGAATCCCGACGCTCTGGGAAGCTGAAGCAGGAGTATCACAAATTTGAGCCCAGCTGCAATAACTTGTCAACTTAGTGAGATCCTGTCTCAAAATAAAAGATAAAAAGCACTGGCGTGGCTGGGGATATAGCTCAGTGGCCTAAGCACCTGCCTGGCAAGCACAGGGTCCTGAGTTCAAAATTCCTAGTTAAAAAAAAAAAAAAGTGCTGGGGATGTAGCTCAGTGTAAAGGTCCTGAGCTGAAGCCCCAGTACCAAAAAGAAATCCTTCCTTTCTTCCTCCTTTCCATGTCATTCTTTTCCTATTAATAATCCTGAAGGTAAAAGCATTTCCTAGATCTACAGGACACTTGCACAAACATATGACCTGCTACCTTAATAACTCAGTGAGACCAATAACAGTTACCCCCATTTTACAAGTAAAGATACCAAGAGAGACTGTTACTTGCTCAAGAGAATGGAACAGTAGGGCTCCAAAACCAGTTCTGTTCATCAGGCTGCCTTGAATTTACTAAATCATCCATCCACACCTGTGTCACCTGCCTTTTGTCTCTTCTCCTACCCACAGCACCTGTCCATCAAATTCTTACCTTTCCCAACCTGATACTAGAGATGACCTTGCTGGCTCCCCATTAAAATGTAGGCACAAAGGCAGAAACGCTGTTCTTTCCTCCACGCCCTCACTGATCCCTGTTCCACGCGGTATTCTTTGGACATTAATTGCTGTCTGTGGAGAGGGGCAGACTTTTACTTCTCTTCATTCCTTCTTCCCACTCTTTGGTGGGGAAGAGACATTTATTTAGGCAAAGTTACAAAACAGAGATTTTTGTGGGCATAGTAATCCACTGATGTTTGCTCAGAGATGGAGTGTATATAAGCAGGGAAAGATCCAGTTGCCTTGTAGAAGTTCCACCGTGAAGACCCACAGGGTTTAAAGCTCGAAAATAAGAATTTCTTCTTCCTAAAGGTGAAACCAGAACTCATATGCATTGGGGTATGAGGAGAATGGCATAGGAGAAGAAAAAGTTCATTGGGATTGTGGAGAAAAAAAGAAGGATGTCAAAGAAGGTGGGGACTTCTCATGTCTACCCTAGGTCGTTGCTATGCTGATAGGGAGTTGACTTGCTAGAGAAAGCAAGAAACTGTTTTCTCTCACTCCTTGAACTCTCCATATTTGAGGACCAGCTAACAGAAAGGCTTATCTGTAGCACACCCGCCCAGTTTTTTGGGCACAACCAAACCTATCAATGATATTGATCAGTTATTTGTGTAGCTGGGATCTGGGTTGGTAGAGGAGAGTTGGGGAGGAAAGAAACAAAGGAGGAGGCAAAACAAGACCAGTGAATAGAAGGAGGGAACCAGGAGAACCTAGAAGATTCCAGTGCTTTCTCCCTTTGGGACAGCAGACAGTGCTTTTTTTGTTCTCCAGACCTGTTGGGAGGCCAGTGTATCCTGGTATCAGGATCAAGAAAAATGACCTATCACAAAGACTTCCTTGCCAGCAAAGATTGTGGAAGAGACATGAAGCGGGAAGGGCGTGATTCTGCTTCCACATAGTATGATAAAGCAGTGTCTTCCTTATCTGTGGAAGGCAGGCTAGTTGGCATGATGACCTCCAAAGATCCTCCATGACCTGAGAATTCATTATTGTTCACAGGCAAACCATTCTAAGTTCTGTACATATTGTGTTAGAGAGTGTATGGGCAGCTCTCTGTTTTCTGGTTGGAGTCCTTTTCTGACAATCTTTTAGGTCCACTACCCATCTTTGGCACTGCCGTTCCCTCTGCAGCCAGGCCATGCTCAGTCTTCTTCCTGCCCCTCACAATGGTGCCAGGACCAAATCTTGGATTCAAGGGACTAACAGTGTGCCATCACTGGCGGAAGGGAATAAGAAACTGTTGCAAGATAATTTGATTTTAAAAAGAAAGAACTCTATTACTAAGAAGGGGAAAATGATGTAAAGCTTTAATGAGCTGTAGTTATCTACACTAAATCCAATTAACCACATAATTACTTCTAGTTTTACTCTCATACCAGCAGCTTTCTCTCTCTCTCTCTCTCTCTCTCTCTCACACACACACACACACACATGCACACATGCACTCTGCAATGCACATATAATTATCTCCTTCACAGAAAGTTCCCCAGTCTACTCATCATCTCCAAGAAAGAAAGGAAGGAAGGAAGGAAAAAAGAAAAGAGGGAAGGAGGGAGAGAAGGAGGGGGAAGGAAGGAAAAGAAGGAAGGAGGGAAGGAGGAAATAAGGGGGAAAGAAAGAACATACAAAAAGAGACAAGAAGAAAGACTCAAACCATCCCTCTAAGTTGCAATTTTCATTTTCATGATAATTATTTTATTCCTGAAGTGCTTTTTTCCCTATAATTTAACTGGTGTAAGACAAATATACCTATTCACTCTAACTGCCTCTAAATTTACTCAGCTGGTACTAGAAGAATTTAACCTCACAATAATTGAATTTAAATAACATCCAATTCTATGAAGTCAAATATGATCTGCATAGTAAACAAAACATGCTATATGAGGGCTGACGGCAAGAAAGGTCATATTTAATGTGTACAGTCATAATCTTATCTATATTTGTAACGACCTAAATATGCAATATAGTGTCCGTTCATCTTTCTGTATAACTCATCATTACCATCACTGCTATTACCAAAAGCTAAAATTAAAGGGATTAGCCTGGCTCATTAGAAAAGCATAATTTCGATAAACCTTTAGTGGCCAGAACGAGGCTATGTGCATACAGTGGGCTGGGCCTCTTTCCAAGGTTCCAGGTCACTAGGCTGAAGTTTCCAGGATGTCAGGTTACTGTGTTCTCTTTCTGTCCCAGAAATCAGGCCAAGGCCAGGGCACAAATCATCTGGCAAGTTAAGGGACAAATCCTCAATTGCCCTCTTGGGTCAGCCTTCCACAGTCCCTGCACCTGGCAGAGGAATGCCTAGCCTCAGCTACATAAAACTCTTATGACGCTCTTTGAAAGGGTTGTGGTGAAATTTTCAAAAGTTAATTTTCGCTCACTGTAATTAATATATCACTCAGGGTGTTTGGAGGACACCACAGATGTTGCAGGTGCAAATGAACTGTGATGATGTGTTCTTCACACTACTCCAGATCATTGCCCTGAGCACCTAAGACCACGGTTGTGAATGGCTCTTACAAAGTACAAAGCAATATCTTTCCTAGGTGCCAACCTCTGCTCTGCTCCCCTCTAGCTGGGGATCCTGGGTTTAGGTGATCTGAGGCTTGATGCACTGATTCTCAGAGTGTAGCATGCATGTAGTGTCATTTGGGAAGCATCTTAAGAATTCCCATGCTAGCTGGGTGTGTTGGTGTATGCTCATAATCCCACCACTCTAGGAGGTTGAAACAGGAGGATTGCAAGTTTGAGCCTAACCTGGGCAACTTAGTGAGATCCTATCTCAAAAAAAAAAAAATAGACCTGGGGATGTAGCTTAGTGTGAAGGTCCTGGGTCCAATCTTTAGTCACACACACACACACACACACACACACACACACACACTTCCCATGCTGAAGTCACTGGGGATTCTGATTCCAGGAAGACCAGCTCTTCATCTCTTAAAGCAAGTTTGGCTAAGATTCATTTTGTGAAGCACTAGACCAGATACTCTTCAGCAAACCTTCTGTCTCCTACATTGCTTTAAGCCTTTTATGTATACAAAGAGCTCCAGTAGCTAAAACTTCTGGGCCAATAGCTAAAACTCACTGTGTGCCAGCAAGCCCTGTCTGCAAGCTTTGACTGTTGGGTTCACCACCTGGTTCTCATTCACTGAAGAGGGACTCTCTTCTCTCAGCCCTATCCTGTCTAACACACTGTTTCACTAGCATTCCTGCTGTTGAGCATGTGCTTGGCCAGGCATTGTCCCAAGCACCTGATGTGCATGAGGTTGTATAGTGTGGTTAATGGGGACCAAGGGCCCAGGCTGGCTGGGTTGAATCCTCACTCTGCCCTGTATTACCTGTGTGACCTTGGGCAAGTTTCCTGGGGGATAAAGGGGATCAAAGATATTTCCTGTCTTCCTAGGCTCTCAAGGAGATGAAATGGGGGTAATCCATATTGAGGAGTGCTTAGGTTCCCAACTGACATACAGGGTACTGGTGGCGGCATCATTAGCTGGTTGTCCCTCATGCCCCACTGACCCTCACTGATGTCTTCATATCCTAACACAGAAGTGGGAAGCAGATGCTGCTCCCTTGTGCTATAGATGAGGGGTCTCCGAAGTTCCTTGCCTTACCACACACTTGACTCATAAGTGAAGTCCGTGAGTGTAAAGTTTGTGAGTTGTAAATTGCCTGGGAGCCAGGGTGGTAGGACCGGCTATTGGCTGGAGGAAAGCCAGGCTTCTCCAGGTACTTCCACCTGCTCTGGTGTTCACAAAAAGGGAGCAATCAGATGGGTGTCCCTGCCCATCTGTCACTTGCCTGCCTCCATGTCTCTTCCTGAGGACCCATACCCCAGCCTTCTGTGCTCTCGTGTGTGTTTCTACCTCCTGTGATAGAAATGAAGGGTGTGTGTTTCCAGGCACCCCTCTTGTTTCTTCTCCCCCTTTCAGGTAGAGTTGTGACCTTGTGAGGCTTTGTGACCCCTACAGCTCAAGAGGGGAAGAAAGCAGAGCCAAGACTAACATGATCTGCATAATGAGGAGTTTAGCAACAAGAGGAGAGCAGGAGAAGGGGAAAAGATTTTTGCCTTATGATTTCCTCTGCCTGACTCTTAGAGATTGTGATAAACGTGTGCATTATTTTCCGTTTCTTCCCCTATGTGGGACTTGCTTTTCTTCTTTATTATCAGCCTTACAATCATTATACTTCATTTATACTGAAAACCTTGAAGCCCAGAGAGGACGCTGTCTTTCCTGGACTGATACAAAGAAGCAGCACTGAAATAGGAAAAG
>RJWT010035212.1:0-13514 GCA_004365215.1 Cuniculus paca
TGCTCAAATATCCTCCTGCTCCTTAAATCGGTCTTTCCCTGAAATCACTGACAAATTTGACTATGTCTATGGAAAGATTTTGTGTATGTTGAAGCACTGTGGAACAGATCTGATCTTTATTATAGTGCTACTTAGTAAAAACCAGTGATCAAAATATTGGGTAAGATGATTTTATAAAATAGTTGGGTGTTGAAATTTCAGACAACTACATGATAGGCCTGATTATTATTAGCACGTAGACTGGTTATAAAATTAGCCCACCGAATTCACCTATGGAAAGGGGAGTTTAAAAAAGAGACATTTAAAATGAGATGGACATTGTCAGGGGTCACTTGCCATAGATGACAAATAAAGTTTAATTTTTATGAACTAGGGAAATAAGTAAGTTAAATAAAATAATGGTAGAGTGATTTAAGGAAATTTTAAATGATCTGGTCATTTTTATTAACTTGTATTAACAGTCATCTTGGAACAAAAAAGAGGATGGACACAGAGTGAAGAGGAAAAAACATCATTAAAAACAGCCTCCTACAAGGCACTTCAGATTCTATACCCCCACTAGTTGGACCTTCAAGAAAAAACATAGGCTGGCTTTTTTCAAGGGACACAGTGATTTCTATTTTTGCCTGGTTTTGAAGGAGGTAATGTTCTGATAAGAATGAAGTGTCTCTGGGCTTGGTGGGAAACAGGGTTTGAGTCTGGTATGAAATTGGCTTGAGATTCAGTTATAAAATGTTTGTTGTGTTGCTTCATAATTATTATTTCTTAATTTAATATGCAAAGAAAACCATTGTGCCTTGAAAATTTACTTTTCATTTCTGCTCAGTAGAGCTTGATTCTTTATACTTAAAGTATTTACCTTTCCCTTTAACTATCTAAAATGGAAGCAAAGTTCATCTGGTCTTTAAAAATGTAGTAAACTCTATCTGCTATTTCCAAGATAACATACAGAATCGGGGACAGAGGACTGTATCACTGTTTCTTTAAACAGTCTGACAAATACGCTGAGTCCATCAGTGTCGAATGCTTCATTTGTCTAAGCAAAGACAGGACTAATGCCTATGTGAAAACTGGTTTGTTGAAAATACAATGAAGACACCTCAGTACAGAATCATCCCCTAAATACTCTTTAAATTAAGAAAAAAGCCTACATTCGCCTGGTAGGGTATAATATAATACACACTTGAAAATGAGGTTGAATACAGAATTAGAATACTTGGTGTTTGTCAGAAATGCACTGTCCAAAGAGATGCATTGGCTATGTTAGGTGTGTGAACGTAACTGAAATTAAAATAAAAATTAACTTCCCTGTGTACTAATCACATTTTAACAGCTCAGGAGTGACGACTGATTACTATAGTGGGACAGCACAGATGAACATTTTCATTATAAAGTTGTGTGGGGTAGCCAAATCTTCAAATAGTCAGTGTTCTTCCAGAATATTGTTACTTTCTCAGAACCTTTCCCAAAAGAAATGTTGCTTGTTAACTTTTTTCTCCAGGAGATTAATATTAATAAAGATTGGGACAGTGGAAATAGCCTAGTGAGACCTTTTCTCCAGACAGTTACTTAACATATGGAGCGCCTTCTTTCCGCCCGCTCACCCAGGACTCAGCGAGCGCAGGCCAGCCCTGTGCCAGGCACTGGTGATGGGAAGACGGTGAACACATACTTTGCCCTTGAGGCAAGAATCAGGGAGCTTCCATTTTAAAGTGTGTAGTAGATGCTACATTTTAAAAATCAGTAACCTCCGTAGGAGTCACTAAGTCACAGTTACGTGGGAGCATTTTTCATACTTTATTTTCCTCAAAATGATGAGACAATTATTGTCTGCAGGAAATGCATTTCTCTTCTTCTCTCCACTTATTACTCTAAAACATTTTTTTTAACATTTTCACAAGTGCTGATTCATTTTCTTAGTATGTATTCTTTTAAAAACTTTGGATTCTTGGTACATTTTCTTATAGACTGATATGTTATACATTATAATAAGTTCAGATTAAAATTAAGAAATTTAATTATCACTGAATGTTCCTATCCATCAGAAATGATTTGAGGTTGCAGAAAGAAAGCAAATATCACTACTGTATATGCATATTCCTTAAATGACATATACTTATTAGATGTAAAAACTGCACAAAATGACTATTTTCCTGCACCCAATCTAGACCAAAGCTAATCTGGACCAAATCTGAAGGGTACAGGAATTTTCCACTGTAGATTTAGCATTTTCTTCAGAAGATAATATGTTTTAAAATAAGTGAGATATTGTTAAAACTCTTAGAAAACATGTAGAACTAGATTTCAATCCCATCCCTGATAGTAAGGTAACTTTAGGTAAGTTACTTGATTTCTCTGAATTGTAGTTCTCTTATTTTTAAAGCCAAAATAAAGCCATTGAGTTTGTAGTGCTATGTTTTCTTTTTAAATTTTCACATACAGTACAAAGGCAACTCATCGGTCCTCAAGAGTGTTGGACACACAACAGTTGCTAATTTTTCTCTACTGTGCTACAAAGACATCTTTAAAATTCATGATTGGTGGGGGACAACTATATCTGATATCTAACTTTCAGCACAACAGTTTCTTTTTTTAAATAGAAAGAACATGACGGTAACAATAACTGATGTTTATCAAGGTTCACTCTGTGACGAGGACTGTGTTTCACAAGTGCTTTACATCATTATTTTCCTAAGCAGTAACCCTATGAGGTAAGAAAGGTAATCTCTGTTTTACGGAAGCAGCAGGCTCACACTGATCAAGCGTCATCCCTCAGACACCGTATTTTTGTCTAGCTCCTCTGTCCACACTATAAACCCATGAGAGATCCTACTGGATGCACTGTAAAACTCAGTGAATTAAATAAAAGACTGAACTTTAAGGAATATAAATTATATTTCCATAAGGCTGCTATTTAAAACAACTACTGGATTAGCAATGATTAGGAAGTGATGATAAAGTAAAGATCGTCTATGATTCTTATCTACTGGATTGGATTTCATGAGGTTGGTCTCCAATTTTTTTTTCATGTTTAAAGGAAAACTGTATCAAACATTTACTCTCAAAAGCAGGCTATTACTAATGTCTACTAGGAAAAACTGCTGCAGTTCTAAGGGTCAGATAACCTTAAAAAGGTGGGTGTGAGAAAGTCACCTGCTTAACTACTGTTTAACCTGGTCTTACTAAGTTAAAGAAAAAGATATCAAAACATCATGGACATCAGTAATTATCCTGCAGCTTATTTTTTAGGAAACAAATTGTGGCCCAGGGGATACTAAAAATTCATGAAGGATACTAAAATAACCTTGGAGAAAATTAAATGAGCTAAAGGAAAGAGTCTAGAAATAATTCTGAGAATAAACTGTGAATTTATTTTCTGAAAAGTATCTGTATGCTTTTAAGATCCATCCATCGCCATTTTGCCCTCGCCTTATCCATTTTTTTTTTTGGGGGGGGGCACCGGGGATTGAACTCACGACCTTGCGCTTGCCGGGCAGGTGTTTAGACTGCTGAGCTAGATCCCCAGCCCTGTTTTTGAGACAGGGTCTCACTATGCCGTTCAGGCTGGCCTTGAGCTCACTTTGTAGCCCAGGCTGGTCTTGAACTCACAACGATCCGCCTGTCTCAGCCTCCCGAGTGCTGGGATTAAAGGCGTGAGCCACCAAGCCCTGCTGCCTTATCCATTTTTAACTGAGAAAACTCTCTTGGATTTTGGAAAGATAGATACATTTAATTAAAATGTTAAGGGAATAAAAACAAGCTTAAATATCACATGAGTTTCTCTTATATTTGAAATCCAAAGTATGAATGAATTAAAGAGCAAAATGGGAGACATCTTTTGTAAAGGGAAAGGAGTTCAAAAAGCGGAGGGAGATGAGAGAGAGGAATGGGGGAAGCAAAAAGAATTCAAATGTGTTATGTACGTGGACCAACTCCCCACGACGAATGTAATGTGTATGTGCTGAGAACATGTAGTAATCAAAATAAAAACTAAATAATAAAGTAAAAGAGCCTCCAGAACATTTACACATCTGTACTATGTGTATGGGGGAGGTAAAGTTTATTAGATTAAATGGAACTTTGTGCGTTAGTTTAGAAACCAGCAATAAATGCTGAGGAACTTGTGTGAAATTCATGTGTTGTTTCATTTAACCTCATCATACCTTTGACCTCTGCCTGCACATATCTATAGAATGAAGGAGCCATCGTGTTACCTTCATCCATGCCGTTAAGTAACTCAGTCAAATCTTCATTTTTACTGTCAAACTGATGTTCCTTCCATGTTTCACCATTTTCACTTCGAAGAACAATGAGTTCTCTCTCTTTTCCTCTCATGGACCCAAAGTGAGGGATTTCCACTATGACGGGGCTGGAAAAAAAATCCACATTATTTTGGTATCCAGTTAAATATACTTATAAGCATCATACTAAAAAATGTTTCATTAACAGTGTTCCTTTGAAAATCAGAGGTGCCACTCAGGTTGGGAATGATTTCAAAGCTGCAGAATCATTTGCTAATCAAATAATATCCATTTGAAGCCTGAGAACATGCCGTCATTCATTCATTCATTCATTCACAAACAATTCTTGAAGGCCTACCATATGTTAGGCATTAGATTTAATGGGGCAAATATTCAGCACATATGAATACAAAATTTGAATCAAGGAATTGAAAGTTATTAAAATAGGCCATATGAAAGAAAATTGGTTCATTTCTTTAAAACACAATAGGTATATTAAACAAAATGCTAATGATTTAAAAGGACACAGTCATTTCTTTAAAAAAAAATCTACAAATTTTCTACTTTGAAGACTGTTGTATTTTTTTTTACCTTAGCAATAAAATGATCAATTTAATAATCTATTCCCTCCTGCAGTCAGTTTCCTTGACTTTCATGCCCTGTGTAGTTAAGATAGTTTCTCTGATTTTCAATTGGTGAATAGATAGTGGGCAGATTCATTTCCTGACTCTATGTATAGGAATATCAAAACTTTCTGAAAAAGCACTTGTTGGCATGAAATTGTGACATAAGAACATAATAATTTGTGACAGTGTCCTTTTGCAAAGGAATGTAAAAGAATGGCTGCAAATTGAAGATAGCCAATCAAGCCATGAGAAATAATTTTGTCAAATTTTAAAATAGGATCAATACTAAAAAAGATGAATGGAAGTAAGCAGACCACAATCACACACAGTTTATGTAGTTGGATTGTGCAGCTTTATTTTATGACATTTAAGTAGACAGTATCATTATTTTCCTACAGAGGTTGTATGTAACCTCACCTCTTAAACTAAGTGTTTATGCACATGTAGTAACAGAAGGAACAGTTAAATAGGTAGAGCAGAAAAAGGGACAGTTGTAATAAAAACATGAATATTTGATTTCTTACAAAAATATTCATTTAAAATGGGGATGATAAATACGACAATTTTAGTTTTGGCAAAATAATTACAATTCAGATTAGAGTTTTAAAAATAATTTCTGTAATACATTTATTCTTTAATAGAAACTAAAAGCAAATATTCCTCAGGCTAACGTCATTATTAATATATTTATCAAGAGTTTTTTAACCATGCCTTGTAATGAGACATTAAATTTTATTTTAATTCTTTTAGAACGAGATACAATCTTTGCAGGTTAATGTTTCAGATACTGTCTCTGTAAATATTTAAGGAATGTGGCTCTGTGTATAACATTCAACGATACTGGAGAGAAGGTATGAACAAGGTCTTTGACCAAGGAGAAAGCCAAGCATAACTTTTCATAACAGGTCTCTTCATGCAGACTGCCAAGGCAAATAACCAAACGAAGAAGCGAACAAACAACAAATACCAACACAGTTCAGCTTAAACAACACAAAACAAAACAGTTTAACAACTCAAAAGAATAGACTGTCTCCCACCTAATTAATTTTCTTTAAACAACTTGTATTCCTAACACTTTTTAAACCATTGTACTTATTAATGGCATTTTCTTCTCGAAGCACTAGTGTACCTAGTACTCAGAAGTAGTTTCTTTTAAAAAAGATCTAGTCATACACACACAGAGACACAGACAGAGAGACAGACAGACAGACACACACGCACGTACATCATTTATAGCAAATGTTGATTCAAAGCCTGCAAATACCTTCTCTTACACTGGATTAAAGATTATTGGTCTAGCTTAAAAATAGGTTCAGAAGAAACATTTCAAATTAAACAAAAGGATACATAAGCACGAAATTATGAAAGCAGAATGCTTGCCGCAGGTGAGTTCCACATGCTAGAGAGCACAAGAGAGGGAGCACTGCTACATGGAGTCAAGCCACTATGGTGTTAGTTTTTTCTTTCAGTGACACACATCAACTGAAAGCAATCTTTAAAAACTTAAAAACTAAAAATAAACTCAAGACAAGAATAAGACCATGAGTGTGACAGAAAAAAATCAAAAATGGAAAAAAATTGTAGACATTCTGTATCTTGTCTATAAAAGTCCTACCCAATAAATTTTGTTCCTTGAGGCCCAAGCTGCAGGATTCGGCTAACCAAGCTCTCACCCTCATTTACAGGGGGAGGATTGGTAGGAAGATGCAGTTTACTGAATAACATCCATGCAGCAGGAAGAGAAACAAGAAGGGGAAATCGTGAACACACTGCCAGTCACGACAGAGCCTGCCTGATTCGCACCCAAGTGCCACCTCAGAGAAATAATTAGATTTAGTTTTTCTTCTTATAAAATACTATGTCACAACGGGCTGTGTCCCTAAGAATCCTCTTTCCAAGGACATGTCCCCAAAGTAGGCGTTTATTCAACAAGGCCGTATGATTCCAGCCTCTGTGTTTTCCCTAGGAATGGTGCCTTGACTTGCAGGGGCCCGGTGGGATTCCGTGCACTGGCTGAGCGGAGAACATGCTTCTGGTTAGTAAAAGCCTCACCAGCAAACTGAGTTACGGAAGTATCAGCCTAGGACAGCCTTTCACAGAATCACACGGTTTCGTGACACTGGCACTTCACAAAAAGATCCTCAATCAGATCCAACTAAGGCATTTTCATAGTTAACTCTGAGAGTTAACGCGGGGAGAGAAAATCAAAGCTGTGGTAATAGGGCCAGGATTAAAATTGACAAGACTTACCCTAAAAATTGTGCCCCTGCAGGACCCATTTCTACCAGCCTACTGGCTAATCCCTCTCCTTCCACCATGGGGGGTGGGTTGGCCAGTTTATGTCTCTTTACCAAACGGCAGGTGATTCGGGTGGGGGCCGTACACTTGCGCGGAGGAATGATGATTCTCAGCCCATGGTGCCGGCTTCCCCTCATGGAGCCGCCTCTTGCATCCACCATAAAGCTAACCAGAAACCTGCGGGGAGAAGATCAGAGGCCAAGTCAAGGACAGGAATGAGCTCTCTTCAACAGCAGCTTTAGAAACGACACGTTAAAAGTTTAAGGCCTTTGACAATAGAACTATCGTCTCTTTAAAGGGCACTTGGCAGGAAATACGGTGGAGTCACATCAAACATGCACTTAATTTGTGCCCTGGGAACAAACTAACTATTTTTGGTGGAACACGCCCCGCCCCCCAAGAAGCCAACTATTTTATAAGATGCTCACACTGAAGCAAGAGTGAATATCTCAAAACTGGAATAAAAACCATCCATAAAGGGACACTCACGCATTTAAAACCCCAATACTGCCTGTGGTCTTGGCCGGTGGTTTATGGTATATCCAAGGGTTATTTTAATTATAAGTGGTTTCTAACATATGCTGACTATGGACTCTCTCTACCCTACAAGTAAGATGAAACTCCACAGTATGTCTTAACACATACAACTCATAAACCAAAGGGGTATTTAATTATACCAACACTCTAATTTTTACTAAGATGAAACAGACTATAAAAATAAAAGCAAATGACTAGATCTACTAAAACAATTTTGATGGAAAAGGATTAAATCTTTTCAACAGAAATATGGACATGAAAGCCATTTTATTGTAACCCACATTTGAATATTTTATATGGCAATATAAAAATAAAACTTAATCTTTATTTTTTATTTTTTTAAGACAAGGTCTTGCTGGCCTCGAATTCATGATCCTTCTGCCTCAGTCTTCTGTATGCCAGGGTTATAGGCACTGTCTTAGAAAATGTTTCTAAATTATATAATTCAATCATTGGCTTTTTTTTTATTAAGGGCAAAAAGGGAAAACAATTTATGTGCATGTAGATACGGCAACGTAACCAAATTAACTGTGCCATAGCTGAGTGGAGCATGTGGTATCCCTACTTTCTGTCCTGTATGCACTTGAACATCGTCAGAGTGATGAGCACGCTGATGAACACAGACAAATGAACCATCCTATGCCCGAAACTGTGCACATCAGAGAGAGGAACTTGTACATACATCCTCACATCTAATTTTCACACTGGAATTGTTACTAGAACAGTGCCAAACTCGATAATGAGAAAGTTCCTTGAGTTTCTAAAGTATATTTGGAGAGAAAGAATAATCCCATCCATCAAAATCCATGGGCTAAATTGTTTTGTTATCTGGGTTTAGAAATGAGCAAGGTGAGACTAGGTTACTAATACTGACACATGGATGGACAGACGGATACATAATGACTGTACATGAACAGTCTGGAGAAAGTCAGGAAGGTTTATCAGGATCAATATGAAACTGTGCTAGCTACCAAAATATCAGAATCAACTGGACAAAATATTATGGCTAAGATGATTTTAATGACAAACCGGAATAATCTTTTTCTCTGGGTTTTGCATAGCACATAGTGCATGGTTAGTGTTATTAAAATCCATTTATTGTTCTAATGCTTTCAACTTCATAGGCCAAGAGACTTAGAGAAGGAGGAAATACTGAATATGTTAAGAAGAATATATAGGTCCTATTACTCAATAACATTACAAGACACAATGATTTGTTTTCCAAACCCATTCCCTACATTTTCTGTGCAAAAAAGTCATGCAACACAATTATAAAAACAAATAGTAACAAATTTAGGTGATATTTAATATTTGTGTTTACTAATATTTAAACTACAGCATGAATTCTACAAATGATCCTAAATGGATATTTCTAGTTGTGTGAACAGCAGAATGACAAATGCTGACATACTACAGACACTGACACAACCTAACTGAGAAAAATTCACAGAAATTAAAAATACAAAAGGATGGTTCACATAAAGGACACGGTTATCACCTTGAATCATACTGAGGAAGTGGAGAAGAATAGCTGCAAAATAATTTAGAAAGCAAATGGTAAAAATTAATAGATAATTAGCAGCAAGCAACAGAAAATGTCAATGACAAGCAAAATAAAAAATAAAAACTATCAGAAAATGAAACCATGGCATTTGGCATTTGTGGAACAACCTGGAAATACATTTGCCTTAAGGAGCTGTATACACTACTCCATGGACTCGATATTAGTGAAATGAAAAAGTGCACAAGAAGTCTATTTTTTCCTTTTTAAGTAAGTCATTCCTTTTGCTTTGCCGCACAAGTCACTGTCTTCAAGAAAAGTTTAAGGGAAAAGATAGATAAATTGTATATTCAAAGACTGTATCATCTTCAATGTTGGCTAAGTCTGTTTCTGATTATATTGTCTTACGTGTCCTCAACTAAATTAAGAACACTTATTTGCTATATAGAGAGTATGAAGTGATAGTTCTATAGTGGAGTCCAAAAACTCTTCTTGTGTATTTTCTTTTAAAATTTGATTTTCTTGCTTTTACAATTTTTAGGTCACATCTAATATAAATCATGGAAATCATCATGGCTATTAAATCATGGCCATTTAAAATGAGTATTATTCTAACAATTTAAGGCTTCTGTGAGTTACAAAACTGCAATAAAATGATTCAAGGCCCACTATGCAATTTATAATTTACAAAGTGCTTTTATATAAATGACTGCCATTTAAATGGCACATTGCATTAATTTCTTAGGGTTATAGTATCAGAAGCCAAAATTCTATAATGATACTTTAACCTAAAGCATTCCCGAGTGTCAGATTTATTATCTACAAAAGGCGGACAATAAGAAGCACCTGTCTCACAGTGTCATTTGAAGTTTCAAGTAAGTATTAAATGAGACAAGCACATGTAAAAGATGCAGCACAACACCAGGTACATGAAAAGAACCAGGTAAATGTTAGCTATTACAATTGCTTTTTATTAGAAGCAGTGGAAAATACTTCATGTAACAGATACAACACTTCACAAACATTAAGTGTTAACTTAGTTTTGGATCATACCTTGTCCTTGATCACAACTGATTTATAGCCTAAATGTCAATTCCAAAGGCAAAAATACCTCGTGATAGTCTAACAAATTATTGTTATACTGTGTATATGGATATGAATTATTTCAAGTGTGAATTACCAAACTGGTGAGAAACCCACTATCTAAAAATACCGATTTATCAATTCAGTTATCAAAGCAAATCACCTTTTAGCCTTCTGCCTTCAATTCTGCTGGCCAATGAGGCGGCTATGAGCAGCTTCTTTGAGGTGGCTTTTACTCAGCGCTTTTGGTATATGTACATTTGTAAATTTACTCTTTAAAAGTGAATTTCTTTATTTTCTTTTAAAATTCAATTCTTTTTTCTTTTCTTTTTTTTTTTGCAGCACCGGGGATTGAACTCATGACCTTGAGCTTGCCAGGCAAGCAGTTAGGCCACTGAGCTAGATCCCCGGCTCAATTCTTTTTTCTAACTATAACTTAATACAACTTAATTGTAAATTTATTCCAGGAATGCAGAAGGTACATACTGTCACTTGGAAGTGTTCATAGTTTTGTTTTGTTTTTTAAGGAAAAGCACACAAAACAATGTTTGTCAAATAAAAGGTCTATATCGCATGAGAAAAAGAGGAAGCAAGGCATGGTGTGCATTCCTATAATCCCAACACATGGGAGACTTAGGCTGGAGGATCACAAGTTCAAGGCCAGCCTGGGGAATTTACGGAAATAGTATCTCAAAATGAAAAGGACTGATCAGGTAGTTCAGTGGCAGAGTACCTCTAGATTCAATCCTCAACCCCACCATCACCCCCAAAATAGGATGAGAATGCCAGAGCTTAATGTTTATTAACAAAGAAAAACATTTGATTGAAATTTTTCCTACCATTAGATATGAAACACAAAATCAGCTAGTCAACTAGTGAGGTAAATTAACAGAAATATCTATTAAATTTTGGGGGAAAGAAAAATCAGACACCTAGAAAAAAATCGTATTAGACCACCCAAGTAAACTGAAGAAAAATGACTATTTAAAAACTGTTTTAATTGAAAAGGAAAATTAGGGCCGGGGATTTAGCTCAGCAGCTCAAGCACTTGCCTGGTAAGTGCAAGGTTGTGAATTTGATCCCCAGTACAAAAAAAAAAGAAAAGAAAAGAAAAATTAAAAACTTGAGAAGATCAGAATAAAAAGGAAATATTGCTGCACCAATAATTTAACTTAATTACAACATTTTGCTTTTAATAAAACTCGATACACAGATTTGCCTAAAAATATGTATTAAATGATCTATGTATGCATGTGGCACATACTAATGAAGTATATTCATGTATGAGACATATCAATATGGAATTCAGAGCTACAAACAACAAATACAGTGTTAATTTAATCGGATAAAAGGAAAAAAGTGACTCTTAGATTACTTACCCAGAATGAACAGGGCTTGAGACAAGGTTCACATTGTCCAAGGTGTCTGCAGCCCAGCTGTAATGTCTAAGAGAATCTGAATCAAATTCCCTTGTGAATGTTAGATGCTGAAAAATAAAATGGTGTATCATGTCACTGTATTACATACAAGACACTGGTTTTCTTCATGTACACAAAATATATCTGTACTTCTCTAAAAATCCAGATAGACTAGTATTCAAAATAAATAATTTGTAAATTCCCTTATAGATGTCTACATTAAAGCTTGAGTACAAGAGCACTGAAAAATAGTCTATTGATATACTGTTATTTCAATACCTTAAAAAAGCACTGTGAAGCAATTTGCAAGGTGAAAGGAATAGCATGGAACTATTTCCAAAGATTGTAAGCATTTCGACACAGATCCAAATTAATCCTACAATAACTGTAAAATATTTTCCTTATTCTCAAAATAAAAATAAAATATTCAGCTTCTGATTCCAAGTGAGACAGAGTTGCTAGTAGCAGTCTAGCACTCCTGCCAAGTAAACCGTCCAGAGAAAATACAGGAATCGTATCTGGCGGCAGTAGAGGGCAGTAGAGGCCCTGAGAACTCTGCTTGGGACAAGGGAAGTGTTTACTGAATTAAGGTGACTCTGTTATCATTTTTAACTTAGGGGCATTTGTCACTCACTAGTGCAGGCAGAATTTGGGCTCTGTATCTAACAGAGTCCAGTACTGAGAAAGGGAAAAAGCAGGAGAATTTTGGTGAAGACTGGGTGGTCTCCAGCAAACTAGTTTTTCGCGGAGAACAGTAGCTGAATCCTGGGACTGTGCAGAACAGGAAGCTAAAAACCTAATCGGAAAGATCCCTCTAAAGTCTGATGGAACTTCTCGGAAGTTTCATGAGAAAATGATTGCAGAGTTTATAACTTACAAAGAAAAGTGGACTCTAAGTTCATACCAGGATCCCAAATTAGGATGCTGAAGGGCCAAGGCAAACCAGTATTCTGAGCTCTAATGGGGCTGGAAACAAGTCTTTTAGCAAAATCTTGGCTGGATTAAAATCATCATCTTCTCTGTTGGCCTAACAGAGGGAGGGTGACCTGTCTCTAGAGGAATATATCCATTGGGTGCATCCACAGTTTTTCATACACCATGTCCAGTGTAAAATGAAAACCTGTCAACCAGGGTCACAGCCCATGAACAAAAACTGAAAGGCAAAACTGAATGAAACCAGACAGCCTTTCTTAGCAGACTCATGGGCCACCTAGATGTTGAGGTAAGCTAATAACTTTATAATAAGTATGACAAAAAAAAACCCTATGACTTATAGATTTAATAGGGGGAAGACAAAAAAGAATTCAACAGAACATACATAGGAATCAAGTGGGCATCTGTTCAATTCAAACTATAACACCAGATCTTGACTTAGACAACAGAAAATACTAAATGAGAACCATATATGGAAAAATACACAAAATGGGAGACAGGTTAAAAAACAAACTGAAAATACAGAAAATAGTATGAGACATTTGAAACACAGGAAAAAATTTAATCTAGGTGCAAGTGGATTCTCAGAAGTAGGTGAGAAAAGAGTAAGGCAGAAGGTGTATTTCAAAACCTAATGGCTAACAATGCTTCAAATCTGATGAAAAGTACCATCTCATGAACCAAAACCAAAACAATTTCAATTTTTTTCCTGATAAAGAGTTCCTTCCTTCTAACAATACCACAGTAAAATGGCAAGTACTTAAAAACCCACACACATAGGGCAAGGAGACTAAGACAAAAGATACCAGCAGAAAAAAAGGGTTGGTTAAAAGAGTATTTAAAAAAAGTGATTTGCCTACCATAAACCCATGACTGA
>RJWT010035213.1:0-13510 GCA_004365215.1 Cuniculus paca
GCATGCTAGGTCCCTTAAAATGTAAATGGGAGCAAGAAGGATAGTACAAACAAGTTAGAAGAATTCATTTTAGAGTTTTAATTAATTTCTAAAATCTGAGTATTGCCTAGCATAATGATGCAAGATTCAAGGCATCACAGAAACAAAAAGCAAATGGACAACCAGGAGTTTAGCTCAGCAGCATAAGTGCCTGCCTGGCAAGAGCAAGATGGTGAGTTCGAACACCAGTATCAAAAAAAAGAGAAGCAAATGAATCATTTATAGGCTCATCATCATAAACCTTTACCAGTACCTACAATTAAGATCAGCAGCAGAACAGATCTGCAGGAGTCTTGTGAGTGGTATAGTTTTCTGAGGGCACAACCACGGCTACACCAATGTTACCAATGTCCTTCAGATTGCAAGGCCCTTCAGAATGTTCTGTCCTAACTTGCAAAGGATGAATTCTTTAGAGGAAGAACAGTATGAATTTACTCCCAGGGAATTAGTAAGTATCCACTATGGCTCAGAAGAGAAAGAAATCAAGCCTTCCATCCATGAAGGAGGAGCAGGAACAACCCCACGCCTAGAATATTAGCGGTCTCTTATTGATTGCACAGACACATGTCACTGAGAAAGGCTTCTGTCCAAGCTTCTATGCTAAGGTTGTCCTAAAACAATAGAAAACCCCTATTGCCAACATCACACTGTTAACCTTCGCAGTGAAAAGCAGGAGCACTTTTCTCCTATGACAAGGCATGACAAGGTAAGAATATGATAGGACATCTTGGAGCATAGCTATAGATATGTGGTCAAAATGTGAAGATAGAACAGAAATATTGTGGGAAACCCTCCCTGTAAGCACATGATAACTCTGAAAGAAATTGAAGTGTACAGTGCACTGACCCAACTATAGCAGCATCAATATCACAAACCTGCCAACTCCTGATTCTACTGACTTAAACTCCTTCTCTCATGCATTGTTTGTCACAAGAAGTCTAAAAATTTGATGGCATAAATACAATTTACTTGACTTTGTTATACAGCACTGAGTCATACATACCCATAAAAACCAGAAATAACAAATACAGTGTAAGTACAGAAAAGAATTTAAGGACCAGACAGAGATAAGAAACTGATGTTGAATTAGACCAAGTGTTATTTTTTTTTCTGTGTGCTACTTGGGTTTTATACTAAATAGTATAATAAATATTAACACTATTATAATTCTAAATATACTCATTATCATATATTCTGCAAGAACAAAGACCACCAAATAAAAAAAACAAAAACACAAATCACTGCTTTCTCTGGATAATTATTGAAATGCCCAAAGAAGAACCCTCTACAACAATTCTTCCTCATCTTCTGCTTATACTTCTGCATAGATCATAGCAAACACTCTGTATATAGTCTGCCTAATGAACAAAATACTGAATATGTGAATAACAGTAACAAATTCATATAACTGTGGCCATTTATGAAGTAACCTAAAATATTTAATTATACTCTGCTAAGAAACATGGAATTGAGGGAAATATTTACATATGTAGAGACTGAGTCACAAAGAAATTAAAATTTGAAAAAGATTTCCAATTGTTTCTAGCATTTATTATTCTACTCATGTTACTAGCCTGAATTATGCAGAAGCAAGATTTGATATTTGGGATTCTGTAATTTTTCAGTAATCTACATTGATTATTGATATTGTGTGACAGATTCATTGAGTTTTTTTCTTCAGAATTAACTTTGTGCTTGATTTACTTGAGTTCATTTACAAAACAGTATTAGAAAGAAGAGAATATACAATTTTTTTACATATTAGGACTGTTATGAAACATCTCAATGGCAAGAAGTCATTATGTTAAAAAGAGTAGGAATGGAAATGGATATTGTGACACTATTCTTGCACTTTATGAAGAAGTATTAAATTTTAAGATTAGAAATATTTTGCTTTTTCTATAATTTATCATTCATACTCTTAATGAACTATGAATATGACCCATACCTTAAAACTACAAAAAGGAAAACCCTAAAGTAAAATAATAATATCAGAGATTTAACTATCATAGTAACAAAGGAAGCCATCTGTAAGAAAATAATCCCATCCTGGAATGCAACTGTACATAGAAAGCATATCTTGTTTATAACTATTTTATGTATCCTATTATCATGCTAGAGTATATAAATCATATATCTACTCATTCCTGTTAACAAATTTATGAAGCATTTGTTAATCTTACAGCTATGGAATTTGATCTTAATGATCTTCATGCTTTGTAGTATAGAATTTTGCTTTTAAAATAATTTAAACCCTGAATCTCATTTGTATCTCCTGTTCAAAGGACAGCAGCTTCAATCTTAGATAAAGTGAACTAAGCGCCTTACATAAAAGGACAGGTGTTTCCACTTTCCTGTTAATGACTCTGTAAGTGTGGATGATGATGATCCTTATCAGTCATTACTAAATTTACTTCACAGAAATTAAGAATTAAATTACAGTTTCAAGGCTCATTAGGTCTTGTTAAATTTGTTGAATTGCCCACATGTGTGTGTCTTTTCCTCCATGGGGTATCTGTAAAGCAGGTGTTTCAATTCACTGGAAGTTTGTTGCATTCTATTCTGTGCAAAGATTATTACACAGTTGTGTTTGAAATTCCAGGTTGGGTTTTTATATTTGAAGTCAGACTTCAAATAGTCATATTTGACTATTCAAGTTTAGCATAAAGTGGAGTAATATGGAAATAGTCTCTTAGGGGAGCTTTTGTGAAAGAGTATTGAATATGAAATTCAAGGACAGAGTAGGGACCATATTCCAAACATAATGTCTTTCTCACTTGCCTCAATATTCTCATGCCAAACAATACCAAATACAAGTGCAAATGGAAAGACTTTACATTTTTATCCATTCCTATTGGGACATGTCTTCTGATGCACTAGAAATGAAACTCATTTCTCTTTTAATATAAGGGATATTAAACCAGATAAAAATTATTTTTGTTTTATGGATCTGCCCTAACCTCCTTGTCCATGCAGTCCCTCATCAACAAGAAGAAACTGTCCCCAAAAATGTCACCTTCAATTTAATGCTCTTCTTGAAAATCTAATCCTAAATCAAACTGTATTTTGGAAAGGATACAAAAAGAACAAAATTCAGGATCAGATCAAATCACAACCTGGGTTTTGTAAATCAGTCATTTTAAATATAATTAGAGAACAATATAACACCTAGAAGATCAATTATATTTGGTATGTTTTTACACGTAAAGGTGTTGCAGTTTGTGCTACACTTGCATTGAAATTTTAGAAACAGAAATAATTTTCACAGTGTCTTACAGTGGTAATTTCAGGCAATGCAATGTCACAAAAAGAGAGAAGAGATGGAGAATGGATTTCAACTTCTTTAATCTCAGTCTATTTTCCCTATTCTATAGGAGTGCCTGCTATTAAGTATACAAGGAAATGTCTTACCTGATGTTAATGATATTAATAATAGGAATAATAGTGGAAACCAGTGACAACTATAACATTACTTGTGAACTATTTTATTATTGCTGTAGATAGTATCTGTAATTTTTCTTGATCCATGAACCCATAAATAGAGAAATGCATGAAAATATGAGTTTTTATTAGTCAAAAAGTCTGTCCTCTAGCAAACATGATCAAGAAGTTAATGTTTCACCTTTTTATAGCTGTTAAGACTAGAAACACTACACATCGAGCTGTCAAGGCCAATCAATATATATCCTTGAAGAGTATCCAACAAAGTATTTACAGTATTTATATCAATGAAACAAAGACAAACTAATTTCCTAAATTATGCATAACTTTCTACATAGAAAATGGCTAAAATAGGCATAAGAATGTAAATTCTTGATATTTTCTCTATACAACTCTAAAATGTGAACTGGAGTGGGTAATTTCGGTCTACTAATTTATGTGTTAAAAAGGACAGCAACTCAGAATGTAGGTAAAACACACATTTACATTCCAAATATAACACTTTTTCCAACATTATGAGCACTGAACACTTCAGTGATGAGTACAAATGAAAATGTATTTTAATTTTGTATGATTTGGGTAATCTCTTACTTAAGTATAGTGCAATAGTATATAGCTCAAAGATTTGTTATAAAGAAGAAATATAATTGTTTATTACCTCTTAAAAAAGCATAGAACATGGCACAGACTAAACAGATAAACTATTATCACTGTTATAGTTATTGATCTTACAATTGATAGTGATACTCAAATCATTATTGCTTCTTTAGATTTTTTGGATCCTGTGCCATTTATTGTGCAAACTTCATGTTGTGGCAATAATTTAGATAAACAGGATGGTGAACCATTAAAACCTCAAGTATTGTTAACACATAGAAAAAAAGACATTAACAGGTACATTCATGTTCTTTTAATAATGCAAATTCACCTTAAAAATAAGCATTTAATCATTTTGAACTGTAACACTGCCAAGTTTCAAGATCCTCTAAATGGAAATCCACGATTCTCTGAAATTTGTTAGTCTAATATCAGAGGCCAACTTTTTGTTGTTGTTTTCAGCTTGTGATCAATATACTTTATTGTTCAGAGCAGTTTTAGGTTCATAACAAAATTGAGCAGAAGTGGAGAGTCTCTGTATTCCTTCTATCACCATGTATCATTAGCTTCCCCACTGTTTAAATTCTTTGTAAATTTAGCAAGTTTTTCTCCTGGTCTGTGGTTTGCCTTCTCATTCTCTTGACATTATCTTTCTTACAGCAAATGTTTTTAATGTAGAAAAGTTTATCAATTATTTAATTCACTGATCCTGCTGTTTGTATTACATCTATAAGTCATATACCCAAGGTTAAACTTTCCTTATATTATATTCAGGTGTTTTATTGTTTTGCTTTCTACATTTACACCTATGTTGCATTCTGAGTTAATTTCTGAAAGGTGTAAGATTAATTTTTCACATTTTAATATTGAGATTATTGTTTTTCATTTTAATATCCACTTGTTCTAGAACCATTTTGTACCCATGCTCAGTTCTACTCTTCTTGCTCCTTTCTAAAAAGACTCATGTGAATTCACATCTAGGTGCTCTATTCTTTAAAATTGATCGTTTTATTTAGTCTCCCTCTTTTCTTTTTTCTTTTTCTTTTTTTTTTTTTGAGACTGGGTCTCACTATGTAGTGCTCGATGGTCTTTAATTCACTTATGTAGTACAGACTGACCTCAAACTCATGGCAGTCCTCCTGCCTTAACCCTCAAGTGCTGGGATTACAAGCATGCATCACCACACTTTGCTATTTATTCTTTGTCCACATTACATTGCTTTGATTAATGTAAATGTATGACAAGTGAAATTATGTACAATCACCTGACTTCATTTTTTCTCTTTCTATAATGAATTGGCTATTTTTAACCATATGGATTTTAGAATTAGTTTGTTGATATTTTCATAGTAATTGTGTTGAAACTGTAAGTCAAGTTGCCATTACTGACTTATCAACAGTTGAAAATAAAATCTTTTTGTCCATGAGCATCGGATAAATATTTCATTATTTATTAAGATTTTTTTATTAAATTTCATCAAACATTTGTGCTTTTCCTAAAGAAATGTCATACTTTTTTTTTATTTCTAAATATTTCATTTCAGACCCAGCAAAACTACCAATGTGTTGTTAATTTCAACTTCTGGTATACAGGAAAGAAATTACTTTTATATGTTATCTTGGTTACTTTTCTCTCATTGTTGAGACAAAATACTTGACACCCAACTATGCTTCTATTGAAATGAATCAAAAACCGATGTATACAAAAGAAGCGATAAATCTGCTAGATGATACAACTGATAAAAATCTTCAAGGAGTAGACATAGACAAGATTTTCTTAACACCAATTACACAAAAAACAACAATAAGAATTAACAAATGAACTTGTATCAAATTGAAAATCTTCTACAATGACAGGAAGACAGTCATCAGGGTGAAAAGCCAACCTACACAATAAAAAACTCGTTTTTGCTAGGTACTCTTCACACAAAGGACGAATATCGAGACTATACAAAGAATTAAAAAAACTAGACCCCCCCCCAAAATGAAATACCCACTCATAAATGAACAATTTAAATGAATAGACATTTTTCTAAAGAAGAAATACAAATGACTAACAAGTATGTAAAACAATGCTCAGCGTCTTTGACCACTGGCAAAATGCAAATAAAAATAACACTGAGATTTTATCTTACTTCAGGAAGAGTATGTATCATCAAAAAATTCAAATAACAACAAATTCAGGGAAGCTTATGGGATTAAAGGAAATTTTCTATATCATTAGTAGGAACGTGAGCTAGCATAGTCTCTATGGAAATGAGTATGGAGATTCCTAAAAAACTGAAAATAGAAAATTCATTGGATCCAGTTATATCCCTTCTGAGTATCTTCCCAAAAGATTTAAAGTCATCATATTGCAGTGATACAAGCATTCCCACATTTATAGCAGCATAGTTTCACAAGAACTAAATCAAGGAAGTGGCTGATATGCCTATCAACAGATAAATGTAAAATAAAATGTGGTATATATCCACACTGATACTTTATTCACAATAAGAATAATAAATTTAAATCATTTGTCAAAAAATAATTGATCTTGAGACTATAATGTTATGTTAAATAAATTACATATAGGTTAAATATTGCATAGTTTCTCTTATATGAGAAACTCAACATAGAAATCATTTAAGGAACAAAATAAAAGAGAATGTAGAAAATAGGGAAGAAGTCTTTGGAGAAATGAGAAACATATCTGGGGAAAAAAGGAGAGGAGAAATTGTGAGAAGATAGTTAAAATGATCAAGAAGCAGTGTGTTTATTTACCAATTTCCCAAGATGAATGTGACTATAATGCATCGCATATATATACTAATAAAAACAATTAAAGAAAAAAACAAACTTTTTTTCCTGAGGGCTGTAAATTTAAAACTTACAGCGAATGTGGATTATAGCACTGAACACTTAAGCTTTAAAAATGTAATCATTTCATAATTCCTTCCAAACAAAATCCAAAAGACACATCAGCAATAAAATCTTAATCTATGATAGCTTGGAATGCAAATATGTTTTTAATTTTCAAAGTTCTCTATCTTTTATATGGCCTTGCATTCTTTTACTTTATATAAACTCATACCCAAAATAATAATTGGAGAAACTTTACATTACTCTAAAATCACACTAGCAAGTCAGATAAGAGCACCCATTGTGTAACAATGATTTTTAATTCATAAGATAAATATAAATAATTCACTTTTTTATTTTTATTTTTTATATAGAGAGAATTTATTTATTTATTTATTTATTTGAGGGCACCGGGGATCGAATTCATGACCTTGCAATTGCCAGACAGGCACTTAGGCCACTGAGCTAAATCCCCAGCCAATAATTCACATTTAAATATATATTTATTAATAAAAATTAATGGAACAAAAAAATCAAGTGTAAACACAATGAATGTCATTCATTTATTCTTTATATAAACTAAGTGACCTATTTCTTCCATTAATGTTTCAACTTTACATTAATATTTGTATCAAAATTTCATAGGTTAATTCCCAATTTATATAAACAAAAATTTGAAAAACATGACACTATTTCTACAAATAAACTATAATATTAATTAAATCATAATTTAGTTCTTGATGAATCAATTATTTTATATATATCCATGAGTCACTTTATGATTGAATAAATATATAGTCTAACTCCCTATTTATCCTTTTTTTTGTGGGGGGGGTCCCGTGATCGAACTCACGACCTTGCACTTACCAGGCAAGTGCTTGAGCCACTGAGCTAAATTCCCAGCCCAACCCTATTTATCCTTTTAAAGACTGAAGTTACATTTAGTTATTTTTTTACCACAAGAAACCGAAGCTTATACACACTCAGTGTACTGGTATAATCATTAAACAAAATTTTCTAAAATTTCACATACTCGTTTCTTTTAATTTATTTTTATCCAATGCTCAAATATACAGAATTGTTCACGTTAATTGAATACTATGTGACTTTCACCGCTTATACACATTGCTTAATTTACAAATTATAAATCAAGGTAAAAATGTTTACTTCCTCAAGCATTTACCATTTACCATTTAAACTCTGAATGTATAAATGTTTTTGCAATACTACTTTTGGTTATTTTTGAGGTGAACTTTCCAGAAAATATAAACATCCAACAAATCATATTTATAGATTTAATTTTTCTTGATCATTTGCACTGATAATTTTAAAAGCAAATTTTAAATAGCTTCTATTCTTTTGTGATGTTGTCCTTAAGAGTTTCAGAATGTGTCAGGTTTTCTACATTTTCCAAATTAATGGTACTGAAATTTTCATCCTTCTGAAGATCATTCCAAAATGAATGTCAGTTCTTTAGCAGCTGTCCTGTCACTTGGGCTCAGGTGATGGCACTTGACAGAACAAATAGGAAAAAGTTGCCTGTGGATGGTTCCAGGGTATCAATTTGAAACATAAATTCCTTTACAGTTTAAAATCTAACACTCTTAGGAATCTAAAAGTCAAGTGCAAAGAAAATAGTAATTTCTGCATCACGTTTTCCAGGATTTTCAGAGTTAAATGGTAGAGTTCATATAAACATATAATTTTTACCAATAAAAACACATTTCTTGATGATGAGAGAATGTGCCAGTTACCTTTTATAGACTGTTAGTTTCTTAAACTGGGGAATAGAAATGTAATGGAGCCACAATTCCACTCTCGCTACTATCAAAAACAGTCACTATAATGCCAGGAAAACAAAATCTCAGTATAATTTCATTCTATAGTTAGATTGCTGGTCTTGCAGCATATGTGACAATTAATGTAATTACAATTATTGTTAATGTATTTTTTGAAACAATATTAAATGTTACTAGCATGGAATTCCCAGTGCTTGCAGAACCTCCTCAATCCCTTATATATTCACTACTAAGCTACATGTTATTATTTTTGTTTATGGTGACCCTCTACAATTGTTTCCTATTCTAATCAAGTGATGTGTTTAGTTGGCCAATACAATCTGTTTTAACATAGTGAATTTCCGAACAGTAATTTGGTAGCTGTCTCAGCAATCAGCATGGGAACACCTAAATGCTACAGATGCCTTTCTATTGATTCCTAAAAAGACACACAAATAAAATGTGAGCTCTAAAAGTCTATCCACAGTTATAGATGTAATTCTTAAGTACAGTTTGCTGATTTTCAGCTGAATTTGCTTCAGCAACTTATTTCTTTCACGGACATCCATTGTATACCAACGTTTAAAATGAAGAGTATTATCTCCAGGTATTTTGAAACAACTGTAGTCTAATTTAAAACATCAATACTTTCTTGACAACAAACATATTCACTGACTTGGCCAGGATTTAATTGATACCCGTGCTATATTTTACCCACAGTCAAAGTTTCTATAACAAAGCATCGTTTTGGTAGTGTAGTGGCAAATTGAAAAATCCTCTGCAGGTACATGATTTAAAATGAATTCCTCTTCTGACACTTTCCAGATAGAGTTTTCATCTTCTTACACTTTTTGAGTTTCAGTTCTTATTTTCTACCAAGAAAAGAATAGTTCTTGCCTTTTCTAAAATTATAAATTTAGAGAATTTCAGAATTCTATGACAGGTTAGAGGTCACTTTACATTACAAATTTAGAAACTGAATTCTTCAATCTGAGTTGAACTGTATTTATGTAGTTTGAGGAAAGTTTGTCTCTGAGAATAGAAATTGGTGGTATTCACAAACTTAATAAAAACTAAAGCAGGGCTAGCCATCAAGAAAATTTAATGGCAGGCTAATTAGGGCAGTCATTTTCTTCCAACAACTGATGATTGCTTTCTTAGTGTGCGCTAGCTTTGCAATTGTTAGTTTGGTGGGCTTGTTGCAATACAGTGCTACAACTCACATGGCTGATACTACAGAAATTTACTATCTCAAACTTGTGGAGTTTAGAAATTGAAGATCCATGTGTCAACAGGACTAATACCTTCTCTAGGCTGAGAGGAAGATTCTTCTAAGCTTCCACTTTAGTGTCTGTTGTTTTGCTGGCAATCTTTGGCACTTGGCTTGGAGAAATAGCATCCTTATTTCTTTCCTCATTTCTTCTAATGTGTAAGTTCCAATGCTCCTTTTGTCAGGATACCATTCAAACTTGATAGGGAGACAACCTACTGATATTTTCATAATTTAACTAATTTTATCTTCAGTGACCTTATTTGCAAGTGAAGTCACATTCTTAAGTTTGAAGAATTAAAACTTCAACATATGAAATTCTGGGCAATGCAACTCAATCTATAGCAGGTAGAAAACAAATTTAGTGTACAAGGAAGTCGTTGCATGAATCACTAATACCCTATTTTGTATAGTTTATAAGCTCCCTGAAATAACCAATAATTTCTCATTCATTGTGCCATTGATTTTACAATAACTGTTTTTTGTAGAATAATGTAATATAGGGAAATGTCAACTAGAAATAAATTGATGCATATTTTCCAAACTATTTGTAATAATAATAAAATTGATATCTTTATAGCCAAAACATGGAAAATCTATCAGATGCTGAGAATAATATATGCTTTTAGTAGCATCTAAGGTGTCATATCCTGGCACTATAATCTTCACTTCTTAATGTCAGTAGTCAATAAAATGATCTTTTAAAAACAGGTAGTATTCAGCAACTGAGTTTGACAGAGAAGCACAACAGCTAAATATTTCTCAAGATCTAACACTAATCAAAAATAAACAAGAAAAGACAATGAGGTGAAATCTCAGACTGAAGTGTGGGACTGCATAAGAATTTACTTAAACACCATATAAATGAAACTTGCACCATATTCTGGTTTCTCATTGAAAAGGAAAAAAAATAGGTAAGTTTCATAAACACATTCAGGGCAGCCAAATTCAGACATCAGAAGAGGCAGTAAATGCAAACTCTGAGTTCCTTATGACACAGTTGAGGATTGCAAGGAAGACAGTTTAGATGTATTTTATTTCTTTGAGCTTTATGAGGGTAATATGTTATAAATGTGTAGTCAAGTAATAGATAAGCCTGAAACTTTAAAGCTGTAGCTCTAGACATTTGGTTAAGAGCAAACATGCTTAGGGCCTATTTTATTGAGGAGCTGTATTTCATCACAATATCTTTCCACTCTATGTTTATAAGAGTAAATACAGTGGAGCTCATTTAAAATCCAAAACACTGTGGAAAGAACGTCTGTTACTAATAGTATCAGCAGTCTTTTACCTTTAGCAGTTTCTCTATTGGATAAATACTGACCCACAGGACACATTAGCACTTTAGAAGCAACATTAACTCCTTCAAGCCATCAGGGTATATAAATGTGTTACTCTAAGGTAGTGGAATCTTTTTACCTCTACTATAAGTCAAACTGTATCAAGCTATTTTTACTTTACACTATATATATATATATATATATATATATATATATATATGAATATACATTTTGCTTAAGCATTTTATCTTTGTGACATGTTTCACTTTCAATATATTTCAAGAGGGATTTTGGAAAATCTGTTGTTCTGACTTCAAGAAGCAAAATTCACTGTGACATCACTGAAATTTACAGAACATGAAATTGGGAATATGGCAGAGGACCAAAGTAATGATCTGAGCTGTGCAGCTGTATTAATGGATGCAGCTAAGGGAAATTTCAGATTCACTCATGTGAATTCACTTTGCTATAACATCTTTCTGCAGGCAGACTACTAGATACAGTGATGCCATAATATAATGGGCCAGAAGGTATAGTAAAGGTCATATTAGTGTATCATAGCACACTTGAAAGGGGGCTAAGGAGAAACATACACTGAGTAGCACCCAGAGAAATGATAAAAACAAGTAGTAACAGCTGATTAATACTCATAAAATAAGAGGATGGCAATTTCCTTTCTGTAGATAACTTTTCTAAAAGTAGGTGATGCCTTGCAAAAACTCAAATAAGGAAGTACAGAAACATTTTAATTTCCTCCTGCATAATGCAGTTTATGTATAACATATGCAATCACAAAATCATTTTAAGGAATTGATTGATTGTGATAATGGAAGACTGATGTTAATGGAAATAAACTTAGATAATAATAAACACATTTTCTTGCACTCATCTTAAAAATAAAAATCATAAGAGGATAAACAGAAAATTCATCCTAAATTAAAGTTCTCTTAAAAGTTTTTTAAAGAAAAGTCATGGATGACTCTTTGTCATATATCTAGTAAAGAAAGACACAATGCAAAAAAGTTTTCTAAGGGAATTTTTTAAAGAGACTAAAGAAAACATTCTTTTAGACATTTAATGTAACTCAGCACATCTCAGAGAAATCTCAGATTCACCCATGTGGTTTCATTTTTCCTGTAGCATATGCTTGTAGGCAGACTACTAGATATAATGATGTTAAAATATAATGAGCCACAAGATATAATAAAGGCCATATTAGTGAAAAATTGAACTACAAAACTAATGAATAATGTGTCTTTCATAAAAAGATAAATAGTTATATTTTAAAATTTAAACCAGTACAACTACTATGGAAATTGTTATAGAGATGCCTCAAAAAACTAAAACTAGAGATTTCATTTGACCCAGGTATTCCCCTATGATACATCTTTCCAAAAGATTTAAAGATGCCATATTGCAATGACATATGCATATCCATGTCTGTAACAGCACAATTCATAATAACTGAATCTTGGAAGCAGACTACTTGGCCATCAACAGACGAATGGATAAAGAAAAGGTGGTGTTTGTATACAATGGAATACTACTCTGCCATGATGAAGGGTGAAACTAAATTATTGTAACAAAATTGATGCACCTTGAGAAAATAATGTTAAATGAAATAAATTAGAAGCACAACCTTAAATATTGCATGGTTCTCTCACAGTTCTCAGAAAGATAAAAATAAAAGACGGGTAATAGGAAGCAGAGAGATAAATCTTTCTCAAATGCAAAGAGAATCAAAAGATCAAATGTGGAGGGGAGGGAACAAGGATGAAAAAATAATTACGATGTATTATGTACATGCATCAACTTACAACAAGGAATGTAATTATTTTCCACTACAAACATGTAAAAACTGATCTAAAACTAAATATCAATTTCCGTATAGTTGTAATAATTAACTCTCAAGAATAAACTTCTATGGTCTCTGGCCAACATCTCCTAAGATACCACAGTACGTAAGTCACATTAGATGACCTTTTGTACATCAACCACCATATTCCATATGCATATTAGATGTAGATGTGAAACAGTGAAGAAGTTACCCTAAATTTATTTCTGTTTTAATTTTATTTCTGCAACTACCGTCTTACTAGAGATCATAGAAACCAAAAACAAGATTTGCTTTTCTTTCCCTCACTATCATCTCTCCATAACAGCAATGGCTTATTTTCTGTATATTCTTTCCACATTGTTATTTTTTCTGCCACCAGTATGTTGGTTATTACCTTTGCAATGTTTTCTTACAATCTAATGATGTTA
>RJWT010035214.1:0-13517 GCA_004365215.1 Cuniculus paca
CGTCCATGAATGTAGTATAATAATGTTCTTTAGCCCAAGTTTTAGAGGAGCAATGAGGGGGACCCATTCACATCTTCTCACATCACAATTGCCCAGGGAAAATGATCCAGGTTAATGGCACTGAGAAGGAGAGACAGAATAATATAAAATGAGACATAAAAAAATTTAGAGTCATTACTTGCAGCACGGATGAAAATGGAGGTTATCTGATATTCGTGGTCTGTAGATACTGGATTTCAATTCTTGGTTGGTATCCACGAGGTGAATCAGAGATCATCAATTTTTACAGATTGTAGACCGTGAGAATCCCTGGCCTCCAGCCTGGAGTGGACCTTCATTTCTGCCTGCTAAGGCTTTCACTGCTCTGCCTGCCACGGCTTTCACTTCTCTGTACTCTGATTTTACTATTGTTATTTTCCAATATGTTAACCATTTACATGATATACTTCTAAAACCCATTTCTGTGCATCTTTTACAAATAACCTTGCCTTCATCATCACAACTAATACATATGTTCTCCTGGTGGCCACCCAAAGATATATACATTCAAATTCACATGAACTTTATTATTTGAGCATCATTGGTTAAACTGTCCTTTCTTCTAATCAAAGTCAACCTGTTACTGGGAGTTCCTCTGACCTTGTTTAGATTTATTTTTCTTTTCCTTTGCTTTTCCTCACTCCACCCCCTTCTCTCTCTTTCCTTTTCCTTTTCTCTCTGTCTCTGTCTCTGTCTCTCTCTGTCTCTGTCTCTGTTTCTTTCTCTGTCTCTTTCTTTCAGGATTGAGTCTCTGTTTATTGCCTAGAGCCTAGGCTGATCATGAACCCCTGAACTCAAATGATTCTCCTGCCTTAGCCTCTTGAGTAGCTGGGACTGCAAGCATACACACCTGTGCCTGGCTGAGATGGGCATCCTCGGGGGATTAGGAGGTCACTGCACCAAGGACAGGACGAATAAGGTCAGTGACTTGAGAAAATCCAAAGAGGTAAATAGAACTTTACTCATGTAAAAGCTAACATCTCTTTTGAGCAATTTAAACTTGCCAGTTTTTAGTCATAATTGCAATTCAGTTTTTCTAACCTTGACTCATAGACAAGTAATATCTACTTTCAGTAGGTAGACATTTCTAAAATGCCATCTGAGGGGGAATGAGAAGCTTCCAGTCACCAAATATGTTGCCAATTGGTGACATATTGTAAACATTTCCTCGGATAAAACTCTTTTCTAGTTAAAACCTTAACTCCATTTCTTTGGTAAAAATACTATGATGTGATAAAGGAAAATCAAACTCCCAATTTAGTATCACAAATTACTGTGTTGTTGCTTACTGGGAACTCTGACTTGAAATTTATAGAAAAATACATTTGTATCAATAGAAGGATGACCTTCAGAAGAGTCAGTTACACTGTGCTAATATTCATGTATTCTCAACAAGCAACTCTAAAACGTAGTGGTTTATTATTTCTCATGGCTCTGAGGGTTGCTAGGATCTGCTGTCTCCCCTGGGTTCACTTAAGGTAGCTGTGTGCAGCTGGGTTAGCAGAGCCCTGGGCTCCCGTGCGAGAGCACAGCTGGCTGCAATTAGCCTTTCTCTGGGTGTCTTCACACACCTGGAGGTCGGCATTCCAAGAGGTTCCAGCAGAAGCTGCAAGGCATCTTGAAGTCTGTGCCCAAGAACTCCAGAAATATTGCTTCCACATTTCCTTCACTGCAACTTTCAAGGGAAAACAGGAGTAGTGGCCACCTTTGCAGAGGCACGCATGTAATATAGTTATTAAACCATATACCAAGTCCACCCTTGGTTAGGCAAATTTTTATCATCCTTCAATATATAAAGCATTGTTCATTTGCATCTCAGGAGATCAAGGTAACACCCTAATCAGCGCACTAGTTTTCGACTCTGGGATCTCATGGACAGCATCTGGGTAGCTACAGGAAGGGCTCTACAGAAGCACCTTCTCTTGATGATGTATCCTGTGAGCTCCACGTACTAGCGATATTTCCTCCATTCAGTCAACACACTCTTGTGAGGCAGGGACAGAAGAACCATAATAGACATTTCCTTTGTTGAAAGAGAATGAAATAATGAGCACACCAGCACCCGGATCTTAGTTTCTAAAACTATTACCTAGTAGAAGAGACCAGGACTCCTTGAAGAAAGGGTTGATTGTACAGCTAGAGGAATTTAACCATTGAAAAAAGAAAACCAAGATACTATCACAGAGCAAAGGAGGCTGAAAAGTGTGGTAACTTAATGTCTTGTGGTAACCTACAGGTTATCTTTAAATAGAAGGAGAAATGTACTGAAATTGAGTAGCCTGTAGAGTTTAGTTGATTGTAAGGTATTGATGTTAGTTGTTCAGTTGCAATAAATGCTTTATGGATATGTAAAATATTGCTAGGGAAAATTGGATGAGGAGTATATAAGAATTCTCTGCATTATTTTTGCAGCTACTTAGTAAACATAAAACTACTACAAAATATAGGAAAATTGAATAAAAAAGAGTAAGAATGGCATGCACATGGCTGTCTTGATTTTGCAGTAATAGTGAAAAGCAAAAAGATCCTTGTTTCCAGTTGCCATTTCCTTGAGGGCAGGAGATGTTCCTTGATTAGGGTCCAATTCTGCAACCTAGGAAAGTTTTGTAAATCATTGTCTTTGAATCTTGGCTCTACCCTCAGGCCATTTGGTTTTGGTGTTCATGATGTCTTTGCCATTTGATCAGAAACAGTTGATGTTTGCAGCTGAGCCTCAGTCTGCTTCTTTTTCACAGAAAGTTGAAGGCCCAGAGGTCCTCTAAAATGCTCATTTTCTGGAGTGAGATAGAATCTCAGTGTTGTTTTAATTTGCATTTCTCTAATGACCAATAATGTTGAACATTTTTTCATGTATTTATTTGCCATTTGTATTTCTTCAGCTGAGAAGTGTGTATTCTATCTCATTCTAGAAAGAATGGCCAGGATCAAGAAAACCACCAATAACAAATGCTGGAGAGGATGTAGGGACAAAGGAACCCTTCTCCACTGTTGGTGGGAGTGTAGACTGGTGCAACCACTGTGGAAATCGGTCTGAAGGTTTCTCAAAAAGCTGGAATTGGAAGTCCCACTTGACCCATCTATTCTGTTTCTGGGCATATTCCCAGAAGAATTGAAAACATCATACCACAGTGATGTATGTGCACCCATGTTTATAGCAGCACAATTTGTAATAGCCAAATCTTGGAAACAACCCAAATGCCCATCAATTGAGGAATGGATAAAAAAGATGTGGTATTTTTATACAATGGAGTACTACTCAGCTCTAAAGAAGGATCACATTGAGGCTTTTATAGGTAAATGGATGTGACTTGAGACCATACTCATAAGTGAAATAAATCAAACCCACATGTGTAAACACTGTATTGTGTCCCTAGTGTGAGAAATTGAAAGACTAAATAAGATACAAAATTTTCAATAAATACTGTGAAAGGGTAAGAAACTGCTCAAAGTGGAAAAAATAGATATAGAAAAAGAGAAAAGAAGGAAGGGAAAAGAAAAAAGATATAAATTTGTATATATACAATTAAGATAGCTAAGACAATTGTACTACTAATTCTATTCTTGGAACAAAATAGTTAACACAGGATTAGATCGATTTTGCATGTCTGTATCTGGTAATCTGAGTAACTCTTTTGAAGATTACTTTACAAAATAACAACCTTTGTTATGTTCCTACCACCTTGTTTTGAAAGCCTATATTGTTATTGTTTTGGGCTCTCTGTTATTGTTACTTATTTGTGTCTTTTGTTTGTTGTTCTTCCTGTGTTTTGTCTTGTTTTTTCCCTCTAATACAGAAATGATAGATGTACACGTATAGGCTTTTACATGCCTAGAACTACTCCTAAAGAGTTTACAAGAACTGATTTTGTTGTGTGATGGTATGAACAGCTACTTTGAAGAAAATGAGACATTATGGTAGCCATTGCTGATGTCTTATCATCATGTTTTGAAGTCCAATAAGGATTTTATTCTTTGATTTGATTAATTTTAGCCTGTTTTCTATTATTTGATTTCAATATATGAGAAGGTATGGACAGCTATTTTGAAGAAAATAAGAGAGATTATGGTAGCCATTGTTGATTTCCTATTGTCTGGTTTTGAAGGCCTATAATGTTTTCTATCTTTTTTTCTTTAAAGAGAATAGAACAAAACAAAACAAAACAAAACAAAACAAAGCAAAACAAAACAGAATAGAGTCAAACATAATATAGCATTTCAGAACAGAACACTGCAAGCTATACAAGGCCTGTAATGTTTTCATTCTTTTGTTCTGATTGTCTTATGGTTAATACATTGTGTCAACCTGAGAAGTTTAGAAGTTTAACTGAGAGACTCAGCAGGGAGCCACGGTTCTTACTTTGTAAATATCCTTATCCTGTGCAAAGGAGGGCAAGGACATTTTGTGACAGTTACACCCACCCTGAAGGTTTTTTTTTAGGGGGAGTGGCCCATGTACAATTTAAGAGTAGAGAAGAGGCTTGTTTGCTCTTTTGCTTTTGCTGTTGTCTTGAAGTGTTGCTCCTGTGCCATGCCACCCTGCCTTGGAGCCAGCTGATTATGGACTGAAATCTCCAGAAACTGTGAGCTAAATAAACCTTTCCTTGCTTCACTTTGGTGTCAGGTGTTTGTCTCAGCAACGAAGAAAAAGTAACCAAGACATATTGGTTTTATACTATTTTTTTTGTTTGAATTTATTGTATGTGAAGGTATGGACAACTATTTTGAATAAAACAAGAGACACTATGGTAGCCACTGTTGATTTCCTGTTGTCTTGCTTTGAAGTCCTGTGTTGCTTGCATTGTTCCATTCTGATCTGCTTTGTTCTGTTTTGTTTTAGTCTCTTTAAAATAAAAAAATTTTTAAAAATTAAAAAAATAAACTGATACACAAAGATAAAAAAAAATCCTCATTTTTCCTATTCTTATTCCTCCTGGTCCAAAGAGGCAGTGCTTGTGCCAATATGTTCTCTTGTGAAGCTTACTAGGGTTGATCCATGCTCCTGAAGTGAAATCTACAATTCTTTTTTGGATCTTTTCTTTCTCTATGTTGAGCATATAAAACTATTTTAGGACATTGCCTGCTCTTGATTCTTAGAAGCTGGTATTTTAGTCTACTAGCTAGTTACCAATTCAAATCTTTCCTCTATCTCCCAGTGCTTTGTAACTATTTAAGTAAATACTTATCCATTCTACCATTCAGAATCTTCAATAGAATGGAAATGTGCACGCATTTTTTTCAGCACAGAAATTCCTAGCTCTTCTGTATTTTTTTTTCTAGATTTTGCTTTCAAGCTAAAGAGTTTTCTATTCAGCTCATCTCAGGTCTCTGAATTTATCAGATAAAGCTAAAAAACCTATGACACTTTTGACACTGCCTGATGCTCTCCTTAACCAGATCCACAAATTCATCTTAGATATTTCAAGTTGCTGCAGACAATGTTTTTGTTTCTCTGCTATGCTATAACTGAGCATACTCTATATTGGTCTCCCCATGCCAAAAACAGTTTCTGTATTAGTTATCTATTGGATTGTAACCAATCACCCTCAAACTTAGTAGCCTGGGCCATTATGATTTATTATCTTTCAAAATTTTGTGTGTTACCAAAGTGCGTCTTCCATGATCTTACAAGATTGTTTCACATAGCTGCACACAGTGGAGAGACTGGGCAGTCATGGGCTCAGCCAGGATGACTGAGGCGGAATTGTCTCTCTGTGGGGTCTTTTAACCTAAGCTTTTCTACCATAAAAGGGCAAAGGTAGAAGATGACAAGGATCTTGAGGGCCAGGCTGAGAAACATATACAAGATAATCTCTGTCATATATTTTGGCCAAAACAAGTCACACATCAGCCCAATTATTTAAGATGGACTCAATTCTTTCCTTGGGTGGGAAGAATGGCAAAGTTTCGTTTTAAAGGGGCAGACATATTAGAATGGGAGGAGTTTGTGGCTAATAAATGACCTACGATGCATGGAAAGTTAGAAGGAAATGCTCTTTTAGCTAAGAACAGGCTTAGTTTTAAGTAAGAGTCCCTCCCTCTTTTGTCCCCAGGAAAAACATGTGGCTTAAAAAAAGAGGATGTTTATTTCTGTTTGATCACAGCATCTGATTCCAAGCCATGTGGCAGTTGTTTCCCCAGAGATTTCTGTGGCTTGCTCCATTTCTGTGAAGTTTCTTCTGTCACCCTTTCAGGGAGGGTTTCACCCATAACCCTATATCCAAAATCATATCCAAGCTCTCTCACCTCATTTTCCTGATGCTTTTAGAGAAGTTTTTCTATAAGCTATAATTTATAACACAATTTATGATTCTCTATTTACCCACCCATGATAGATTGCTCTCTATCTATCTATCATCTATCATCTATCTGTCATCTATCTATCTCTATCTTTTCTTTATCTCTACTTACCATATGTTTCCTATATCAGAAAGTAAGTTCTGTGGAGGTAGATTTGCTGAGAAAGCTTCATTGCTGGGTTTCGCAAAGGCAGTTTGTGGAACGTAGCAATTTATCATTCATGTTTATTGAACAGGTGAATAACATGGATATATAAAGCCCATATAACCAACTATATCACAGCAACTCAGACACACACTTCTTATTTCGAACAATCTCAGTCACTGTCATTGATCTATAGAGATAGAAATCAACTGTCAAAGCATAATGACAAGCTTGGCGATGAAAATCTCGGATTAATCAGTGCGCATACATGTGTCTCTAAGATGCTCTCCTTTTGCTTACTTGACTTATAGTAATAAAATCTAAAACAAATTGGGAGAAAAACAACATAGCATTTTAATATTGTGTTATGTCAAACATTTTATGAAAACGTTAATTTCTTCCAATAATAGAAATGCAGTTTTTCCCCTGGTATGGGAACTGATATTTCACCAGACGACTGTCAGAAGTGGTGGCTGTGTTCTTTCTACAATATCCCAAAAGTTGAAGATTAGAAGGAAGATGTATCGTAAAGCCATGAGCCCAAGGGAACAAGCAATGCCATGGTAGGAAATACTCACCAGTAATCATGTCGTATGGGGTTTACTTCTAAAGAAAGGAAACGCTATGGTTTTTGCTTGTTTTTTAACCACATAACATCATAGCTGAAAATTAGAAGCCCAGTAAAATATGACGGTTCCTTTTAGGTTCTAACCAAAGTCTCTCCTTGCCACTCCTATGGCTTTAATGTACTGTGGGTGCTAGAATGGGGTGACATCTATGCCCTAGGCTTGATCTATGTGCTACAAGTTGCTGAAAAACTACTAAGTTGAATGAAGCTAATGGACACAACACAGTGTACAAAAGCAACATAAGGGGATTATGTTCTGACCAAGATTGTAAGAGATTCTTGAAAAAAAAAAAAAACTTCAAAAACTTCCATAAAGTTCTATATAGAACTGACGATAAGAATCTGTGAGCTCTGTGAAATGAGAATATAATGGCTTTGAAATTTTCACTGAATTAGTTTATTATTCATTGCATGATTATTCATTACATGAGAGGACTGACATAAAGCATTCAGCGCATTTTCTCATTCCGTAAGTATTGAGTACTTACCTGGGCCAGGTTCTTTGTTATGTGCTGGGTACAGGTTTGTAAATAAAAGAAACCGGAAGCTGACTTTGTGCTGTGGTGTGTGTGTGTGTGTGTGTGTGTGTGTGTGTGTGCATGTGTGCGCATGCGTGTGTGAGAGACAGACAGACAGACAGACAACCAAGAAGAGGTGGGGAGAGATTGCGTTGAATAGTTGGGTTCTTATTCTGGGTAAAACAAAAGAATATAAAATTGTAATGTGAGATAGTACAGAAAAAAAGACACTTAAATAAAAAGCAAGGTTGCATGTGGCGGGCAGGGGCAAACATGGGGAAGCTGCAGGAAAGCAATTCTCTCTTTCTTTTTCTTTCTTTTCTTTCTTTCTTTTTCTTTCTTTCTCCTTCCTTCCTTCCTTCATTCCTTCCTCCTTCCTTTCTCTCTTTCTTTTGTTCTTTCTTCTGTCTCTGTCTCTGTCTCTGTCTTTCTCTCTGTCTCTCTCTCTCTCTTTCTGGTACTGGGAATCAAATTCAGGACCTTGCACTTCCCAGGCCGGTGCTGAGCCACTGAGTTAAAGCCATAGCCTGAGAGGAAATTTCTTACATAAAATCTCAGATGCAGATTGAAAGCACTCAAGTGTTCAAATGGTGAGAGACCACTGCAAGGCTTGGAATAGTAGCATAGGGGTGAGAAGTCAGCTTGTCTCAGAGAAAGCATTTGCAAAAGGTGATAGCTTCTATTCTTGTGAGTGAAGCAGAAGAGGTTTTTATGAGGAAGAGAGAAGACAACATAGAAAAACAGTAAGGTGCTTGAAAAATAATAGATGACAACTAATAGACAACTAATAACTACAATTCTTTGTTATTATTTTAACAGTACTGGTGGTATTGGTACTTTCTGAAAAACAGATGGAACTTCAAATATCTTCTTTTGATAATGCTGTATTCCGTTCATGTTTCTGTCACCATCCTCACCACTGCCCCTTTGCTTTTGTTCTTACTCTCAGAGCATTGGAAGTAAGCTGGGTATTCTCTAGATATTCTGCACTTGCTTGAGGGCTTATTTGAAATATTTGTTTATTGAGTACATTTACATCATTTCTTCCAACGAAAGCTTTTGTTTGTAGCATTTTGTGAGAGATGATCAAACAAAATAACTTTAAAAGAGTTAATTCAATCAAATATGTCACATTTGGTATTAAAGCAATAACCCTTATAGTGAAATTTGAAAAAGCATGAGTCCTGCCTTAAGATGCGGGGTTCAGGAGTTCCCAAAAAGTCTCTGCCCTCTCCAGTCAATGGGAACCTTTTAACCCTCTTCAAATTTTCAAAAATGATTTATTTAAAATTCTACACTGCTCAAGACATATTGGGAAAGTCAAAGGGGAGGAATTATCTAAATGGGAAGGAAGTGACCACTGTCAATCTATTATCATGATTTGAAACTCATATTGTCTTCATTGTTCTGATTAGTTTTGTTTTATTCTGATTTGTTTGATTTTATTATACTTGATGGCATGGACATCTATTTTAAAGATAACAAAATATATCATTGCAGCCATCGAGGATGTTCAATTATCTTGTTTAGAAACCCTGTATTGCTTCCATTGTTTTGTTTTGATTGATTTTACTCTATTCTGTGTTGTTTGATTGTATTGTGTCTGAAGGTGTAGACAACTATTCTGAAGATAACAAGAAGCATTATGGTAGCCACTGCTGTTTTACTAGTATCTTGAAGTTCTGTATTGCTTACATTGTTCTGCTTTGTTTGTTTTGTTTTGTTTTTACTGGTTTTATTTTGTTATATTTTGTTTGATTTTATTTATCCCTGATGGCATGGGCAGTCATATTGCAGATAACAAGAGACATTATGGTAGCCATTATTGATTCCCTTTTACTCTGTTTAGAAGTCATGTACCATGCTCATTGTTTTGTTGTGACTGACTGTACTCTGTTTTATTTTGTTTGGTTGTATTCTTTTCAAAAAAAAATAAAATAAAATTCTTCACTGTCCAGAGCTTCTTCCTAAGGAACAAAAGAAAAGATAGTCATGCTCTGAGCCTTGGTGGATTTCAGTCAGCACTGAAATGAGATTCTAATGGTGTGTGTGTGTGTGTGTGTGTGTGTGTGTGTGTGTGTGTGAGAGAGAGAGAGAGAGAGAGAGAGAGGGAATTAACAGTTAATTCATTATGAAAACCCATTTACCACTGAGTTGACACCAGCAAGAGCCTGAGGCAGCTCAGGGAATTCTGGGACACAGCATCTGTTTCAGTGAACATAACTCAGATATTCCAACTCTGTGCTTGCTCACTGGTGTTTAATAGCTTCTTGTACAGCTCCTTTTCTCCTTAGGATACACAGATTCAGACACAGAAAACCATAATGGCCAAATGTCTTTTTTAATCCTTCCAGGCTTAGCTAGCCAAAAGGAAACTGTCACGAATTATAGCAACTGCCCATGTGAAAAGAAAACAATAATAGTAATAACAGTAATGAAAATAGGAAAGAAAAAAATAGAAAGCTAATTTGCTGATTTAATTTGTTTAAATCTCCATTTTGTCCATTTTAATGCATTTGTGTCAGATTTCATGTGTATTTCCAATCATATATATATATATATATCATTTGAGCATACCTAATTTGTCATGATTTACTGCTAATGACCTTGCTGAAGTATAAATGGCCTCACATACTAATTGTGTGTGCTTCCTGTGACATATGCACACTGATTTGGAAACTAACATATGCTGTTATTACTCATAATAGATCAGCTTTTTCTGAAATATTTGTGCCCCAAATTACCATTTGGCATGTCTTCAAATTTAAATCCACCTTCTGCCCTGAAATGAAATTCAAGGATTTGTTTTCTGTTTTATACATTTTGGAGAGACTGCTTTCACTGCCACATTAAGGGGTGTTCAGTGTTTACATTATAATGACTATTTGTGGGGGTTTAATATGTTGCTTGTTGCAAATCTCACCCGACGGAAACTTGGCAAAGTGACTCAGAGATGTGGGACCACATTCAACTATATTTAACGTCGAATCAGGCGGTTGGTCTTTTGAAAATCTATGGTGTTAGATGGTGTTTAGCATACTCTTTTTATCTTCTGCTTTGTAGATGTTAAAGATGGTGCTGAGTCTTACAGTAACTTTGCAGGAAAAGATGTATTTCTGTTTTCAACAAGTTACTAAAACATGGGGTAATGAGAGAACACAAAATCAGGCCACCGGTTTGAACTGCTAATTCTTTTTAGATTGTTGCTGGAGTTTTTGGCTTTATCTTTTATAGTGTCCTCCTGTATCTGAGTAGAAGCTGGAAGTATAAACTGACTTGGAAAAAGTTTACATAAATGCTCAACAGTTGCATAGCCAAACTAAAATGTATTTTATGTAACTCTGTTCCAGTTCGAAATAGTGCACTACATTTAAAGGCTAAATATCTAGAAAGCTCTGTATAGGTAGAAAGGGAGTAAAAAGGCTCTTCATTTCAGAAACTTTAAAGAGATGGGATGTTCTAGATTTTGGTGATACAGTAATCAAGATCCATGAGTCAGAATCAGAAAGGAGCATGTGAATAATAGCACGTGCAATTGATGTGTAACTTCAAAACATGTTTTTTGTTTCCTGAAAATAACAGTATTTTTTGTTTGTTTTTCCCCAGCACCAGAGATTGAACTCACAACTTTGCACTTGCCAGGCAGGCACTTATGCCACTGAGCTAAATCTCTGGGCCTTGTCTTTTTGAGATAGGGTCTCACTATGCCATTCAGGCTGGCCTTGAGCTCACTTTGTAGCCCAGGCTGGTCTTGAACTCGCAACAATCCTCCTGCCTCAGCCTCCAGAGTGCTGGGATTACAGGAGTGAGCCATCATGCCCAGCAAAAATAACAATGTTAGAAAAAGTTTGACACTGGTCTTGAGTGTCTCTGCAGATTCTTGCCATGGGTATAAGCTACAAGGTGTACCCTTCTTCTGATGTTAAGTACCTTTTGAAGTCATTTCCTGGGCTCCTACACAGGCATTATGACCTCAGGTGACCACCATGTAAGTGATCATTCCCTAGAGGAGGTAGTTTGTTTCCTGCTTGTATAGTAGGCACTGGTCTCTTGTCTCTGGATTTGTAGCATCTGTCTGGGCCATGGTACCCTCTCTGGGACTTGGGGCCTAGGATCCAGCACTACCCTGCTGGTGTTTCTGCTGGCTGCTGTAGGGTGTGGTGAGTGGTAGAGGGTCCTGTCTCCCATCTATGGAATGGTTGCAATTTATTTCTTCCCTTCTTCAATGAGATTGAGGTTGTTTCTTGACATTTTGAAAGATCACCCAAAAATTTATTTTGATTCTAGTTATTTGAAAATTGTATTTTGGAAAACAATACTTTTTTAAAAAAGATATTTGACATGATATTTATTGAAAGATATTTTAATGATAAAGGTTTTTTCTTTATTTAAAAAAATCATTGTCTAATTTCTTCCCAGAAAAATTAAAAATATCTTTCATTTATTGCTGCCCATTATGTGCATTTTTCTTGCTTATTTCTCAATAACCTTAAAAATCTGCATTATTATGTTGTTTTTACAACATGGAAAGTGTCAGTTTTAGCTGGCTGAAATATTTACCATGTCAGATGACTTTTGAGACCAAGGCTCTCTAACTCCAAACCCAGTGCTCTCAATGTCTAAATTGATCTGTTTAAGACTGTTTAAGATTGTTTTAAATATTTTATAGTTTGTTTTATTCCTGATGTTAATTTTACATACTAAAACATTTATTTTTGAAAGTACAGATTTATTTTCTACCTTCAGGTGTGAGTCTTCTATTCCTATTCTACAACTCTATCATTGTGAAATTGTAAGTCATTTATTTGGAATAAAATCCAAATTTTAAGTCATAATTTGAATCTCACTTTGGTGTCATGGGACCTGGGATGATTTTAATAAGTAAAGATAGCTCAAATAAACTTGATTGCTCATACCAGTAAATAACTAGATGGCCTCAGAAAAAAGAAATTGTAATTATTTTAAACAGACTGAGTCATGGCAGACTTAATATGCTTCGTTTTTTTTATACAATAGACTTTAGTACTGCCAGACTCTCTGACGCTGCAGATAAATGAGTAGATTCTAGGCTACATGAAAAGCCAGATGCCCTGAGGTGGATGGGGTAGAGTGGTCCTTTTGAGCATATTCGACATCTTAGGTTTACAGCCTTTTTTAGTTTAATGCCACTGACTGGGGCTACTACAATGACATAATTACAGTAAGTAAAGTGAAACCAGCTGATCCTATGATGTTGGCTTTATTAAATTTAAAAAACCTTTATTGTTAAATCTTCTACATTCATGAAAATAATTAATACTTGGTTGAACATCTATTGGGACCCTATAGTATTTAGAATAAAACATTACAAAATAAAAACAGACTCTAAAATGTACTGTGGAATATTAGCGGCAATGGACTCCTAGGAACCAATAAAATTATTTCCCAATAGGCCTCAGAGAATCTCTAATATCAGTGCTAAAAACCGCAGTTTTAAGCAATTTCAATTCTAAAGTCAACACTCAACATAGAAAGCAGGCGTTCTAGTTACGTAAGACATACTCTGACTCGGCATGGAGGTATCTTAGGCCGGCCTGGTTGATTAGATCAACAGTATAAGGTGTAAAAAATGAGGAAAAAGTGAACCTGGGCTTTGAAGAAGCTGGAGCTTAGTCCAGAAAAAGAATATAGAATTAGGTACGGAGATGAATTTTTATTTAGAATAAATAAAAATTAATCAGATCATATTTTATTTTATTTTATTTTTATTTTAAAGAGAATAGAACAAAACAAAACAAGACAAAACAAAGCAAAAGAAAACAGAATAGAATCAAACATAATATAGCATTTCAGAACAGAACACTGCAAGCTATACAGGTTTTCAAAACATAACAACAGATTAACAATGGTTA
>RJWT010035215.1:0-13546 GCA_004365215.1 Cuniculus paca
CTTAAGTCTACTCCTTCACGTTTCAGTTTATGAAAATTAATAGTTAATATTTAAGATTTCATATTTATTGAAAAACTGTGAGACTGTACTGGTTATTTTCTGCTTCAGGTGGAAAATATATCTGCCACCTGAGTTTTGAATTTAAGGTTTATTTTAGCTCACAGTTTCAGAGGTTTCAGTCTGGAAAAGGCAGGAGAATCATGACAGAAGAAAGTAGTGAAATGAATCTTTTCACTTCATGCTGGCTGAGAAACAGAGCAAAGGAGAAGAATGCTAGAAAAGAAGTGCCCTCCATAGCCATTCCACCAACCCACCTTCTCCAACAGTACTTGCAGCTATGGACATCAGTGGATTGATCCAGGATAAGTAGAGTGCCTTCACGATTCAGTCACCTCTCCAGGAGTCTCTCAAACCAGGCAATCTGACAATTACGATTAACTGTCATAGAGATTCTTGAGTAAATATTTGTATTACTCCCAAAAGTTTCCATGAAGTAACTATATAATTGTTGTTTTTCATTTCAGTAAAATATTCAAATTCTTCTTAGGCTGTTAATCTGTTTTTTCAAATAAATGCTTAGTAAAATATATTTTTGCATATTGTTTTGGTGGCCATCATATGATAGTGGTAAGGTTGAATAGTTCAAGAAAGTATATGGCCCACAAAATCCAACGTATTTACCCCCTGGCCCTTTACAGAAAATGTTTACCAATCTTGTCTTAGAGAATTCTTTTGGGAGAAAATATCAGACCATGAATAATTTGAGGATCACTATATTCTGTATTACTTCAACACATTGGTAACTCTCAATATCAAAATATGTTTTTATTTCTCCTTAATATTTTACATTTAATAAAAATTTGGAAACATATTTCCTGAAGTGCACACATCATTAGTATATTGTATATATTGAGTGAAACTTTGCTAAGTGAACAATATCTTACTATCACTCAGCTAAAGATTTACATGATAGTATCACACAGCTATTTTACTTATTCTTTCTGAGTCATTATCACCCAAAGGTAATACCTCATCTGAAGTTTTGACTTTTCATAGAATAGTTTTATCTAGTTTGAGTTTCATATAGTGAGAACCATATATTATTATTTTATGTCTGCTCTCTTTATTTAAATATATTTTTCATTTTCATCCATGTTGTTGCACATACCAGTGGTTTGTTTACTGTGTACTAAGTTATAATATTTAATTTTATACAAAAGATATAATTTATTAATTGTTATTGTTGGATATTTGGGTTCTACTAGTTTTTTTGTCTATTATCGGCATTATTACATGTGTTGTTTTTTCTTTTTCTTTTTTTTTTTTTGATGTGCATGAATTTTGTTGAAATTTTGGTGAGGTTATATTGGGTGTGTGCCAGGAGAACAATTGTTAGATCATTCTGTGTTTGTGTATGTGTGTGTGACCTCAGTAGATATTGCTGAACTGTATTCCAAGGTGAATAAACCAATTAATCTTCCTAATTTATATTCCTATCAGTGATGTATGAGATACTATTAATTCATATGGATGCTAATATTTCCTAGCTAATATGTATGTAGTGTGATGTTGTGAATTTAATTTATGATTCATATTTTCCATGTGACTAATGAGGTTATGCACATCACCATTTTCTAGGCTACTTGGATTTTTTTTTGATTAGTTCCTTTATATCTACTATCTCTGCTTTTATTAGATTTGTAGACATTCTTTATATAATCAAAAGATGAATACTTTGTTGGTTGTAACAATTTTTAATAGCCTTTCCCATTCTTTGGTTTGCCCTTAATAAATTCTAGTTAAGAAATATCTATCTAATTAAATATTGAAACATTTGGTCTCAAGGTGCATCCATTTCCTTATCAATGACTCAAGTTTATCCTTCTTTATGGCAGAGTAGTGCTCCACTGTATGTAAGTACGAGGTTTTCTTTTTTCCTTGATGGACATTTAGGCCATTCCAAGATTTAACTATTATGAGTTGTGCTGCTATAAGCATTGGTATGTATGCATCAGTGTAATATGCTGTCTTTAACTCTTTTGGGATGGTACCTAGGAGGAGAATACTGGGGTGGAATAGAATTTCTATTTTTCGTTTTTTAAGAGATCTCCACACTGATTTCCATGATCATTGTAGTAGTTCATGCTTCTCCCAACAATGCTGACCTGCTTATCCCTCTCCACAACCTCTCCAGCATTTGTTATTATTTGATTTCTTGATCAGAGCTATTTTTTCTGAAATAAGTTAGAATCTCAGTGTTGCTTTAATTTGCATTTCTCTAATGGCCATTATTGGGCATTTTGTGCTATTAATTAGAATAAATTTACTTTCAAAAGAGATGGAAACAAAAACATAGTCTGAGACATATACAAGACACTCTCTTTCTTGGACTAGATGTTGTTTACATGGTTGCACACCATATGTAAATATTCACAATATGTGCTCTTTTTCCTATTCATATTACACCATGGTAAAATATTTTTAAGTCCACTGATAGTGTACAGCCATATATTCTCAATTAATTTTTTATAAAGATATTTTTTACAGACTACATAAAAATTTCTATAAGTCAATTTGAAAAAGACAAGCAATCATGAGGAAAAGTAGATCAAAAGGTTTGAATATACACCTCCCTTAAGAGAATAACTAAATGACCAATAAACACACAGAAAAAATATCCAATTCTTGTTTGTGATATTAAATGACAGTATTATACCACTATATCCACACTAGAAGATCTGTGAGTTAAAAAATGATGGAAAATAAATATTGGCAAAAATGTGGAGCAACTAGAACTCTCATATACTCCTTGTGATAATGCAAATTGGCAAGGCACTTTAAGAAGAAAAGTATTTGGCAATATCTACTAAATTTGAACATATGCATGCTCTATTTGTCAGAAATGCCACTCCTAGGGACATACTCAATAGAAAACATGTACTCTTAAAGACATAAATTAGAATGTTTGTAGCAGCAATACCTGTATTAAGCATACATGAAAACTGTTCAAATATCCACTAAGAAAAATTTTGTTTATGTTATGCATATAACATTTTGTTTATGTTATGCATATAACATTTATAAAAATTTATAAAAATTTTGTTTATGTTATGCATATAACATTTACATAATGAAAAACTGTGCAATAAAGAAATTTACATATCTACTGTTCCATACAACAATATAGGTAAATCTCACAAATGCAATGTCATATAAATGAAACAGTATACGAAAAAATCATGCATTATCTTATTCCTTTTATGTGCATAGAATAAACAGTGAAAACTATCTTGTCATAACTGAAAGGAGCAATTATCTTTAAGCATAAAAGGGACTTCTGAAGTGCTAGTATTGTTCTGCTATCTATGGAATGTTTGTTCTTAAATTTTACCTAATTACCTAAGTTGAGTAATATACATTTTTTTTACCTACTTTGATAATATATATGTATAATTTTAAAGAAAACTAGTACATCTCTGTAAATATTTAGAGACTGGTGCCACATTCAAAGACTTGAAAGATTAAAAGATGCATATATAATGACATTTTTTTGATCAGTAAAGAAGACAAATGGGTCTTGAAGAATGACATTGTATAAATGTAAATTTAATCAGATCTTGACTTCACTTGTTATTACTAAATATTGCTTCTTTAGCTGGACTAAATCAATTCAAGTCCTAGTTGCTGGTATGCTGCTATTGATCCAACAAATACTGTTTCCTTTGGGTTGATTAGAAAAGACCATCATGAGCAATTTCCTTTTATAGAGAAGTAAAGTTACACACTTACATGGTCATACCACTTGCTGTTTTAATCTAGTGCACAGTAATCTTGACCAACTTGGTATTCCACCTGTATTGGGGGCCTATGTATAGGTCATTACACTGATCATATTTTAGTATGTGAAAATGATGAACTTTGAGGATGCCTCTGTAAGATAAATGTATGTATACCAGAGGGTACATGAAAACTCACAGGGCTGCTACCTTGGCAAAGTTTCTAGAAATACAATGGTAAGTCTCATGTTGAGATATCATTTCCAAATTAAAGATCACATTGCACATTGTTCTCTTCAAAATAAAAAAGGCCTAACATTTGGTGGGCTTCTTTATGTTAAAAGTATTATACATCAGAATTGAATGTGATCAACAATGTGTTTAACATTTAATTCAGCTTTTAGATGATCCCAGAGCAAGAAAAGACTGTTAAACTAGTTCTAGTTCCAGGACAAGATATTCTTCACTGAAATATTCTGATACAGAAAATCCAAGGGCATTTGAAAATTTTGATACTTGGGGATTCTATCAAGAGTTTCTAGCGCTAATAGTAAAATTACAACACAAATCACTGGGATTTAGAAAGAAGTATCCCACCTTCTTTGAACAACTACTCTAATTTTGTGAAATAAATTTGAGTTTACTTCTGGCTGTGAGAAGTCTGTCCTACTCGTGTATTTTATCTTTCTTGTTACGTCATAAAACTAGTCATGTAGAGCAGCGTCCCTTCATTAAATGCCTGTCAGATTGGGCTAACCAGAACTCAAGGCACAAAGAAGTTGGCATGTTGTAGTGATTCCAGGATCCCATGTATCCGTGTTTGATACTTTGCCTATTCTCTCAAATTATATGTGTGAGTTGATGAAGCCTTTCCAATGATAACGTGAAAGAGGCCCAAAGTAATTCAGGAGCAGTTCACTGTATATAATGAAATATTGCACACGCATGGAACACACTATGGTGTTAGAAATATTTCATGTCTTTATCTGGTTGAGTTGCACATATATGCATAAAAGTCATTGAATTGTAACTGAAAAATTTTTGCTCAAGTAAAAAAGTTAAATAATAAGAGATGAGACAGAATGATCACAAAACTGCTTCTTGATTTTATGTGAGGAAAATATCTGAGAGGTTTTGACAGACCAATAAAATTTAAAGTCTGCATTTTACAATTAGTAAACTTTTAACACAGCTGGTATACTAGCCCTCAAGATGAGACCCAGATTTGAAGTTTTGCTAGGTATAAAGCAGAAAAGCATACTGTAATTGTCAGTGTAGAGATATTTTAATTCCTTTGTTAGATTGATTCCTAAATATTTCATTTCATCCAAAGCTATTGTGAAGGGTGTTGTTTCCTTAATTTCTCTCTCAGTGTATTTGTTGTTTGTGTACAAGAAGGATATTAGTTTTTGAGTGTTGACTTTTTACCTAGCCATGCTACTGAATTTGGTTATTAAATCTACAAGTCATGGGCTGGGGATATGGCTCTGTGTCACAGCTCCTGCCTGGAAAGTGTGAGGTCCTGAATTTGATTCCCAGTACAAAACACAAATCTGCAAGCCTTTTGGTGGAGTTTTTGCAGTCTTCTAAGTAGAGTATTATGTCACCTGCAAATAATGGTAATTTAATTTTTTAATTTTCAATCCTTATTCCTTTATTGCTTTTACTTCTTTTTCTTGTATAATTGCTCTGGCTAATGTTTCTGGAACTATATTAAATAGGAGTGGTGATAGTGGACATCCTTGTCATGTTTCTGAATTTAGTGTGAAAGTTTTCAATTTTTGAACATTAAGTATGATGCTGGCTACGGATTTGTCAAAGATGGCTTTTTAGCAGAATGAGATAAAGACAATCTAGTCCTCTTTTCTGTAGGGTTTTCACCATGAATGGATGGTGAACTTTGTCAAAAGTTTTCTCTGCATCTATAGAAATAATCATGTGATTTTTGCCTTTGGTTCTGTTGATACGATATGTTACATTTATTAATTTTCATATGTTAAACCATCTTTGCATCCCTTGGATGAATTCTGCTTGTTCATGGTGAATAATCTTTTTTTATTTTAAAGAAAAAAAATAAAAGTAACAATAAAACAGAGATTCAAAACAGGCTAGAAGGAGAATGACAATAATACATTATGTATTGTTATCTTCATTGTAGTTAGTCAGAATACAAGAAATATGCATGAAATCTCATCCAAACAATATCTGTACAAATTTTACTTTTCATTAAACTAAGAGAAACTAATGGTATAACTATCTTAACTATCTTGTGTATAAATATATCGTTCTCTTCCTTTACTGTTTTGCCATCACAGTTTGTACCTTATTTTGAACAGTTCCTTCCCAATTCACAATATCTATTATATATTTTGGATCTTATTTACTCATTCAGTTTCTCACACTAGTGAAACAATATTATGTTTACACATGTGGGTCTGATTTATTTCACTTGTGAGTATGGTCTCGAGTTGTATTCATTTACTTATAAAAGTCTCAAGTTTATCATTCTACATGGCTGAGTAGTACCCCATTAAAAAAATCTTTTTTTAATCCATTTCTCAGTGATGGGCATGTGGGTTGTTCCCAAGATTTAGCTATTACAAATTGTGCTGCTATAAATATGGGTGCACATATATCGCTGTGGTACAATGTTTTTAATTCTTTTGGGAAGATACCCAGAAGAGGAATAGCTGGGTCAAATGGGGCCTCTTACCCTAGCTTTTTAAGGAATCTCCACACTGATTTCCAGAGTGGTTAAAGCAGTATACACTCCCACCAACAGTGGAGAAACATTCCTTTTTCCCCACAGCTCTGCCATCATTTGTTATTGGTTGATTTTGATGATAGCCATTCTTTCTGGAGTGAGATAGAATCTCAGTGTTTCTTTAACTTGAATCTCTTGAATGACCAATAATGTTGAACATTTTTCATGTATTTATTTGAAATTTGTATTTTTTCATCTGAGAAGTATGTACTCATCTCAGATGACCATTTTTGGATTTGAATTTGGGGTGTCTGGCTTTTTCCAATTGTTTATATGTTCTAGATAGAAATTTCTTTGTCTGAGGGACAATTGGCTAGAAATTTTTTCCAATCTGTGGGTTGTCTCTTTACTCTTTTGATTATTTCTTTTGTTGCACAAAACTTTTTAATAAGGTGAGATTCCATTTTCTGCTTCTTTGTAGTAATCCCCTTTTAGTCTGGGAGTTTTTAAAGAAGTCTCTGCCTATGCATATGTCTTTGAGATATCTACCTATTTTCTCTTCCAGTAAATTTAGTTTTCTCTTTTAATATCTAGTCTTTGATCCATTTTGACTTTATTGCATGATGATAGGCATGGGTATAGTTTTAGTCTTTGTGGAAAGCCAGTTTTTCCAGCACCATTTATTAAAGAAGCTATCATTTGTCCAGTGCACATGTTTGGCTCCTTTGGCAAAGGTAAGGTGGCTGAGTGTGCTTGGTATTGCACCTCAATCTTGTAATCTAGTCCACTGATCCTCAGGTCTTTTTTTTTTTGCCAATATCATGCTGATTTTATCACACTAGCTTTGCAGTATAATTTCAGGTCTGGAATTGTGATGTTCCCTGACTTGCCTTTGTTGCCCAGAATTACTTTTGCTATTCTAGGTGTCTTCTAGTTCCAAATGAATTTTAGGAGTCTTTTCTCTAGATCTGTGAGGTATGCTAATGGTATTTTGATTGGGATTGCATTAAATCTGTATAGCAGTTTTGGGAGTGGGGTCATTTTCACTATTTTGGTTCTTTCTATCCATGAGAAAGGGATATTGTTACATTTTCTGATATCCTCTTTGATCTTCTTTTTCATTTATTTAAGAAAAAAAAGACAGAAAAAGACAAACAGGAAAAGAGAAAAACATTAACAACAACAAACCCAAAACAATAACCTTAGAGGTTTACAAAACAAGCTGATAGGAATTTAACAATGGTTGCTATAGTGCATATTATTGTCTTCAAAAGGGTTGCTCAGATTACCAGATATATACATGTAAAATTAATCTGATCATATGAATATTAACTGTTCTGATCTCCTTTTTTACTCTGTAATTTTCACTGCACAGATCTTTTACATCCTTTGTTAGATTGATTCACATAGCACAATAAAACTGGAAATCAACAACAAAGGAAATCACAAAAATTACCTAAACACATAGAAATTAAACTACACCCTTCTGAGCAACCAATGGTCCACAGAGGAAATCAAAGATGAAGTTAAAAAGTAAATACAATTAAATGATAATATCAAAACAACATATCAAAACTTATAGGATTCAATGAAACCAGTCCTACGAGGGAAATTTATAGTGATAAACTCAGCCATCAAGAAAATAGAATGAGCTCAAATAAACAAACTAATGTGAAATTTCAAGCTTCTAGAAAAAAAATTAAAAATCAAACCCAAAGCTCATACAAGTGGTAAGAGCAGAAATTAATGCAACAGAGACTAACAAAAGAATGAAAAGAATCAGTGAATTGAAAAGTTGGTTCTTTGAAAGAATAAATAAAAGTGATAAACTATTAGCTAACTTCATCAAAAAGAGGAAAGAAAAAACACAAATTCAAGTGATTAGGAATGAAAAGGGGGAAATCAAAACAGATCCTACAGAGCTCCAGATCATCATTACCTACTATGAGAACCTATATTCTAATAAGATAGAAAGCACAGAAGAAATGGGCAGATTCCTAGACACAGTCAGATTGCCAAAACTCAAGAAGATATAAAATTCTATATAACCCAATAAATCAACAAATGAATTTGAAAGTGTAATTGAAATTTACCAACAAAGAAAGACCCAGGCCCTGATGGATTCACTGTTGAATTCTAGAACAAATTTAGAGAAGAACTAGTGCCACTAATGCTGAAACTGTTTAAGGATATTGAAAGAAGTAGTACTTCCAAAATCATTCATGGAAGCAAGTATTGCCTTGATTACAAAACCAGAGAGGAACCCAATAAAAAAAAAAACAGATCAATCTCCCTAATGAACATAGATGCAAAAAATCCTCAATAAAATACTGGCAAATGGAATGTAGCAAATCATCAAGAATATCCTACCCCAAGACAAGGTAGGATTCATTCCAGGGATGCAGGGATGTTTCAACATATGCAAATCAATAACTGTAATACGCCAGAAAAGAAAAAGTTAAATTATCATTATTTGCCTATGACCTGATAACCTACATAGAAGATTCCAAAAACTCTACCAAAAGATTTGTGGATTTAATATCCAAATTCATTGCACAGCAGGATACAAATTCAACATTCAAAAATTAATACAATTACTGTACATAAGCAACAACTCACAGTGAGAGAAGTTAAGGAAAGCACTCCTTTTACAATTACATCTAAAAAAGTGAGTAATTCTTGATGATTTGCTGCATTCTGTTTGCCACTATCTTATTGAAGATTTTTGGTGTCTATGTTTACTAGGGACATTAGATTCTAGTTCACTGTTTTGGTTTGGTCCTTCTCTGGTTTTGATATCAGGGTAATATTTGCTTCCAGTAATGACTTGTGAGTATTACTTCCCTTTCATGTTCAATAAAGAGCTTCATCAGTAGTGGCATTAAATCTTCTGTAAATGTTTTGTAGAATTCAGCAGTGAATCCATCAAAACTGGGTGTTTCTTTGTTGGTAAATTTTTAATTGCATTTTCAATTTCATGGACTGATATTGAGCTATTTAAATTTTTTATATCTTCTTGGTTCAGTTTTGGCAATTCACGTTTATCTGGAAATCTGTCCTTTTGTGTTTTCCATCTTAATAGAGTACAGGTTCTCACAATAGATATCGATGATCTGGATTTCCACAGGATTCAATTAGATTTCATCCTTTTCATTCCTAATTGAGTCTTTTCTTTCCTCTTTTTGATAGGTTCGTTAAGAGTTTATCAATTTTATTTAGTCTTTCAAAGAACTCTTTATATATTGCTTCTTGGTATTGTTTTCTTAGTCTATATTGCATTCATTTCTGTTCTTATCCTTATAATTTCCTCTATTATATGTGCTATGAGTTTGATTTGTTCTTCTTATTCTAGAAGTTTGAGGTTCAACATCAGATTGTTTGAGTTCATTCTGTTTTCTTGATGTGAGAATTCACTGCTATAAATTTCCCTCATAGGATTGTGTTCATTGCATCTCATAAATTCTGGTATGTTATATCAGCATTATCATTTAATTGTAGATAATGTTTAATTTCTTTTGTGACCAATTTGTTGTTCAATATGGTGTTATTTAATTTTCAAGCATTAATGTATTTTTTGTGGTTTCTTTTTCCTATGATTTCCAACTTCATTGTACTACGATTTGATAATATGCATGAGATTATTTTAATTCCTTTGCATTTACTTAAGCATGTCCTGTGGGCTAGTCTATTTTGGAGAATGTCCCATGTGCAGCTGAGAAGAACGTGTGTCCTAATGTTATTTGGTGAAACACTCTGCAGATATCTACTAAGTTCCTTTGTTCACAGTACAGGTTTAGCTCTGATTTTTTTGGTGATATTTTTTCTGGTTGATCTATTTGTAACAGTTGGGAATTGAAGTCCCCTATTATAATTGTGTTAGTGCTTTTTGATTTTTCATGTTTGCAAATATTTGTTTTATGTAGTTGGGTGCACCAGTGTTTGGTGCATGTATATTTATTATTGCTATCTCTTCTTGGTGTTTTCTCTTAACAAGTATATAGTGAGCTTCTTGTCTTTTTTGATCAGTCTTGGTTTGAAGTTCATTTTATTTGCAAATAGAATAGCTACTCCTGATTTTTTCTGGGTTTCTGTCACAGGGAGTATTGTTTTCTATTCTTTGACTTTCAGTCTATGAATATCTTTTTGAGTTAAATATGTTTCTTGTGTAAAGCATATTGTTGAATCTTGCTTCTTGATCTATTCTGTCAGTCTGTTTCTTTTGATTGGTAAATTGAGACCATTTAAATTGATAATTATAACTAATATGTATTGGCTTATCTTTCTCATATTATTTTCCTGTTGTTGTTACACTGTCTTTTCCTCTGTTTAATTGCATGCCTTGCCTGGTGGCTTTTTCCTTGTAATTGTGGCTTTCCTTATCTCTTTCTAGAATATCCTTCAAACCATTTTGGAGAACTGGTTTTGTGGTCATGAATTCCTCAGTTGTTCTTTGTCATTGAAGTATTTTATTTCTCCATTTATTCTGAAAGATAGTTTTTCAGGGTACATCAATCTAGGCTAGAAATTTTTTTCTTTCTGGACTTGAAAGACTTCACTCTAAGCTCTCCTTCACTTGAAAGTCTGTGTGTAGAAGTCCACTATGATTCTAATGGGTTTTCTTTTATAGGTAATTTGTTTCTATTCTCTAACCACTTTTAATATTCTGTTCTTGTGTTGAATTTCTGAAATCTTGATGATTTATTCCTTGATATAGATTTATTTTGATCAGGGCTTTTTGGAGTTTTAAATTCCTCACTTATTTGTATGTCAAATTCTTTATCCATGTTTGGGAAGTTTTCTGCCATTATGTCTCTGAAAAGATTCTTTATGACCATTGCACTGTCTCCAGTTTTCTCATTGACTGAGATCAATCTTGTATTATTCTTCTTTGCTTCATCTTCCAGCTGTTTGATTGATTTTTCATGGTTCCTTGCTTTTTTCAGTTATCATTCTTTTCATGTTGCTAATAGCATCCTGTCTTCTAAATCTGATATACTATCTTTGCTTTCATTCAACCTATTGCATATACTTTCAAGGGAATTTTAAATCTCCTGTGTATTTCTGTGGATTTGTTTCATGGTTTCTGTTTCTTTCCTATATTGGGCATTCATGGTTTCTATCATTTTGCTTAGATTGCCTATTTTTTACCTGTGTATACTCTAGATTCATGGCAGATGTCTTTCATTTTTATCATTTCTTTTTTTACTTGGGGTATGCTGAAAAAGAAGATTTAAGAGGATATCAGAAAATGGAAAGATATCCCTTGCTCATGAGTAGGAAGAACCAACATAGTAAAAATGTCAAAACTCTATATAGCTATACAATTTAATGCAATCCCAATCAAAATGCCTTTTGCATACCTCACAGAATTGGAGAAAACATTCCTGAAATAGGAAACAGAAGAGACGTAGAATAGTAAAACCTATCTTAGATACCAAAGGCAAGGCAGAGGGCATCACAATCCCTGACTTGAAATAATACTACAAAACCATTGTGATAAAAACAGCATGACACTGGCAAAAAAAAAAAAAAGACCTGAGGATCTATGGAACAGATTAGAAGGTGCAGAAGGAACTCCAAACACACTTAGCCACCTGATTTTTAGCAAAGGGGCCAAGCACATTCACAAGAAGACAGACAGTCTCCTTAATAAAGGATGCTGCATGCACTGGCTTTTCACATGCCAAAGACTAAAAATAGACCCATGTCTCTCACTATACACTAAACTAAAAATGAAATGGGTCAGAGATATAAATATTAAAATGGAAACACTAAATCTGATGGAAAAGAGAACAGACAGAACAATTGATGACATAGGTGTAGGCAGAGATTTCATGAACAAAACCCTGATTGCATGGGAAATACTACAAAGAATAAACAATTGAGATCTCACCCTATTGAAAAACTTTTGCACGGCCAAAGAAATTACCAATAGAGTGTAAAGATAACAACCCATAAAGTAGAAAAAAATTTTAGCCATTTGTCCCTTAAACAAAGGAGTAATATCTAGAACATATAAAGATTTGAAAAAAATTAGAAACCCTCCCCCACATATTTAAAGACAGAATCCAAAAATGGGCATCTAACATAAATATACACTTCTCAGAGGAAGAAATACAAACAGTAAATCAATATATGAAAAACTGTTCAACATCACTTGTCATTCCAGAAATGCAAATTAAAAATGCTGAGACTCCATCTCACTCAAAAAGAATGTCAATTTTTGAGAAATCAATTAATAACAAATGCTGGCATGTCTGTGGAGAAAAAGGAACCCTTCTCCACTGTTGGTGGGAGTGTAGATTGGTGCAACTACTGTAGAAATTATTGTGGAGATTCATCAAAACAGAGGAATTGAAGTCCCATTTAATGCAGAAATTCCACTGCTGGGTATCTGCTTGGAAGAATTAAACACATCGTACCACAGTGATATATGTGCACCCATGTTTATGGTAGCACAGTTTGTAATCTTGGAAACAACCCAAATTCCCATCAATTGAGGAATGAATAAAAATGTGATTTTTTTCTTTGTGCCATGGGATATTCTCAGTCACAAAGAAAGATAAATTTGAGACTTTTATAGGTTAATTGATGCACCTTGAGATTGTACTCTTAAGTGAAATAAATCAGACACACATGTGTAAATATCACAGAGTTTCTTTGGTGTGAGAAACTGAAAGTGTAAACAAGGACCAAAATGTATAATAGATATTCTGAAATAGGGAAAAATTGTTCAGAAGAAAGGGAAACTACAGAGGGGTGATGGGGAAAGGAAGAAAGAAAAGAAAAAAATTATAAAAGGAGGATAAAATGAAAACAAAGCTTTGTAAATGAGGAGGGGAAGAGGGGCTGAAGAGAGGGTAGGGGATTAAAAAAAAGAGTCACCTAGATATAGCATGTATAGGTACAAATTCAAGATTTTTAGCTTTAACATCAGAAAGGATGGGGTTACTATCTATGAATCACAGTCTTCAGGGGAGGATATTGGGGTCAATATTGGGTTTTGGTTTTAAAAACTAAATTTGAGAAGAAAATGTCAACCAGATTGTTAACTCGAGTCTGACAT
>RJWT010035216.1:0-13528 GCA_004365215.1 Cuniculus paca
CCATGCACGTGCTTGTGCCACTGAGCTAAATCACTGGCCCTTGTCTTTTTGAGACAGGGTCTTGCTATGCCATTCAGGCTGGCCTTGAGCTCACTTTGTAGCCCAGGCTAGTCTCAAACTCACAACAATCCTCCTGTTTTAGCCTACCGAGTGCTGGGATTACAGGCGTGCACCACCAGGCCCAGCTTTGTGTCTTGTTTTTGAAATCCAATATTGCTCTCACTGTTTTGTTTTGTTCCGTTTTATTGTTTTGTTTTATTCAATGTTCTACTTTGATTGGTTTTATTCCATTCTGTTGTTTGATTTTATTATGTCTGATGGTATGGACAGCTATTCTGAAGATAACAAGGGGCATTTTGGGAGCCATTGTTGATTTCCTATTATCTTTTTTTGAAATCCTGTATCACTTTCACTGTTTTGTTCTGATTGACTTTATTCTGTATGATTTTGTTTGGTTTTATTCTCTTTAAAATATGCTTTCATTCTTTTGTTTTGATTGATTTTATTGTTTTGTTTGATTTTATTATGTCTGATGGTATAGACAGCTATTTTGAAGAAAACAAGACACATTATGGTAGCCATTGTTGATTTCCTATTATCTTGTTTTAAAGTCCTGTATTGCTTTCATTGTTCTGTTCTGATTAGCTTTATTCTATTTTGTTTTGTTAGATTTTATTCTCTTTAAAATAAAATTAAAAGAAAGAAAAAAACCTTATTATGAAAGAATATAGATTGAAAAGTCAAAAAAACTCAAGAAAATGCTAGTAAACCAAATAAAATATAAAAGTAATTGTATATTAAGTTGAAGTGAGTTTTATGTCAGGAATGCAGATCAACTTAAACAAAAATGTAATATACCAAAAGTCTAATACATCACAAAAATGTAAGAATTAAAGAATAAAAACTCTATTCAATCATCTCAGATGCAGAGAAAACATTTGACAAAATTAAACACCTTTTCAGGATAGAAATACTTATCACCTAGTATAGAGGAAGTTCTTTAACCCGATAAATAGCAAAAACTCTTGGTTAACAATATTTAGTAGTGGAAAAGTGAAAGCCTTCCCGATAAGATTATGAAGAGAAAAGTGTTTTGGCCTCATTATGATTTGGATATGAAGCATCTCCAAAGACTCATGTATTGAGTGTTTGATCCCAGTGTAGAACATTCAGAGGTGGGGTCTAGAGAGGCGACTGGATCAGGAGAGAACTGACCTCATCAACCCACTGATAGTTCATAGTTGGATGGGCTGTTAGGAGTTAAGCCCAGTTGAAGTAGGTCATAGGGGGTTGGCTGAGGGGTATATCCTGTCTTAGCCCTTTCCTCTTCCTTGTGCTCTCCTGTTCTTTCTCTGTTCCTGGCTGCCAGGAGGTGAACAGCTCTCCTTTGCCACACTCTCCCACCATGTTTCTGCTGAATACAGGCAGCTGAGCAAGGATCAAAACCTCTGAAACCACGGCGTGAAATAAATCTTTGCTCTATAAGCTGTTTATGTCAGGCATTTTGTCTAAGTAATGAAAAGGTGACTAATACATAATACACTGCTTCTATTCAACATCGTACTGGCAGTTCTAGCCAGGATACTTATGGGAAAAAAAAAAAAAAAGGAAGGAAACAAAAAAAAGGCATCTAGATTGAAAAAAAAAGTCAAACATCTCAATTTAAAGATGACATGATCTTGTAAATAGAGAATCCTACTAGCAGTAAAAGCTTTTAGTGAGGTTTTTTGTTTTTTTTTTTTAGCAAGGTTTTTAGGATATATGACAAATAAATAAAATCAATTGCTTTCTATGCCCTCACAATGAACAGTCCTAAAATGAAATTAAGTAAACAAATCCATTTACAATGGCATTTAAAGAGAAATAAATCTAACTAAAGAAGTATAAGACTTGTATGATAAAAACTCTGTTGGAAGAAATTAAAGACCTAAAAGGGCTGGGGATATAGTTCAGTGGCCTAAGTGCCTGCCTGGCAAGCGCAAGGTCATGAGTTCAATCCCTGGTGCAGTCAAAAAAAAAAAAATTAAAGACCTAAATAAACAAGACAATACATGTTGTAACTTGGAGAATACAAGTATCATCAATGGAGCAATATTTCCCAAATTGATTTAGAGATTCAATGCAATCTCTCCTAAAATTCTAATTGGCTATTTTTGCAGAAAGGACAAATTGATTCTAAAATTCATATGGAAATCCAATGGACTCAGAAAATTAAAACAATCTTGAAAAAGAACAAAGTTGCATAGTTGCATTTCCTGACTTTAAATTTTGTAATGCAGCCATCTTAATTACAACACTAGTACTAGCCTAACAGCTGATATCCAGATCAGTAGGATGGAACTGAAAGCCCAGAAATAAAACTTTATATTTGTGGTCAACTGATTTTTGAAAGGGACCTGCAACAACTGAAGAGGAAAAAACAGTTTTTTCAACAAACAGGGTTGGGACAACTGGATAGCCACATGCGAAGTAGTAAAGTTGGAATCCTACTTCAAAAATACATATAAAAGTTAACTCAAAATGGATCATAGTCCTAAATATGGGCGCTAAAACTATAAAACTCTTAGAAGAAAACATAGGAGTAAATCTTTGTGGGCTAAGTAATGATTTCTTAGCTATAACATCAAAAAGCAAGCAATAAAGAAAAATATAGATAAGCTGGACTTTATCAAGTCTTAAAATTTTTGTACTTCAAGTGGTAAAATCAAAGAGAAAAGACAGACAAAATATGTTTGCAAATCATAATTTGATAAGGGACTTCTATTAAGAAAATATAAACCAGTGATAATTTAAAAAAAGGAAGCCAGGCATGGTGGTGCATGCCTGTAATCCCAGCACTCAGTAAGCTGAGGCAGGAGGCTCTCCATGAGTTCGTGGCCAGCCTGGGCTACAAGTGAGTTCAAAGTGAGCCTGAATTGCACAGCAAAACCCTGTCTCAAACAAAACAAAACAAAACAAAACAAAACAAAACAAAACAAAACAAAACAAAACAAACCAAACCAAACCAAGAGGAAAAAGATTTGAATAGACAGTTGTTCCTGCAACAATAGCTAAATACAGAACTATTATATGACCCAACAATTCACTCCTGTGAATGCCCAATATAAATGAAAATGTATGTTCACACAAAAACATACACATCTATCTTCATGAAAGCATTATGCACAAGAAATGGAAACAACCCAAAGGTCCCTCAATGGAATAAATGAACAAAATGTGTTTTAGCCACACAGTGGAAAATTATTCAGCAATAACAAGAATGAAGTACTGATCCAAATGTAGTATGTATAAACCTTGAAATATTATGCTAACTAAAAGTCAAACAGACTAAACTGTATGATTCCATTCATGTCAAACATCCAAAATAGGCAAATCAATTGAAACAGAGGTTAGTTTTTACCTATGCTGCAGGTTATTTGATGTTGAGGAGGATATGGGGCAAACGGGAATAACTATTAATATGTGTGGAACTTTTTTTGTGAAGAAAATATTCTAAAATTAGATATAGTGACAGTTGCAATCTTCTGTGATATACCACCAAAATGAATGCTTTAAAGGGGTAAAATCTATCTATGTGAGTTTACATTTTAATAAAGCTGTTCTAAAAGAAAAAAGATGATTTACATTAAACTGAAAATCTGAATATTGAGTACTTGATTATTTTAAGAATTATTGTTCATTACATTTAGGTGAGAGAGTGGTATTTTGTTGTTTAAAAGAAGAACAACCCTTGTAGAAATAGGCACTAAAATATTCATGGACAAAATGATATGATATCTAAGATTTTCTTCAAATATGAGAAAAGTGAGTACTAAACAAGTTATTCATTACATTATAGCATCTGCTTTTGTGTTATATTTGAAAATTTCTATAATTACAGCAAAAAGATGGCAGGCAGTTATTAAAGCACCTATGTTAATCTGTTTCAAGTAATCTAACCTCTAACAACTCTTAACTTTTCACAATGGTTTAATCCAAAAAAAATAACTTTAACACTAACTCTAAAATTCCATGATTCCAGCCAGGCGTGGTGGCACACTCCTGTAATCCTAGCATTTGGGGAGGCTGAGGCATGAGGATGGTTGTAAATTTGAGACCAGCCTGGGCTACAAAGTGAGCCCAAGGCCAGCCTGAACAGCATAGTGAGACCCTCTCTCAAAAAAACCAAAAAAAAAAAAAATCCATTATTCCTCTTTTGATTCCAGGAGCTTCATTAAGAGTCAGTTGAGAATATAATAAATAGCTTAATTTCCAGGCTTTGTTTTTGTTGTTACACAAATTTAAGTTCTTGTGTAAAAATGAAAAGCAATTCCATCACAGCCATTTGGCTGAGAACAGGCCCATCAAGATTCTCTAGTTGAACATTTCACTTGACTAAGTAATACAAGGCAAGTTGTTCTGTATCTGTTTAACACTCAAGATTTAAAACGCAATGCCACTTGCATGCTGGCAAAACTGTTTCTGTAAAAGGGCAGATATTATTTTAGAAATTGCAAGCCATATGGTACAGTATCTGTTACAACTTCTTCACCTGCTTTTGTAGTATGAAAGCAGCCAAAGATATTACATAAATGAACATGGCTGGGTTCCACTAAAGCTTTATTTACAGATCAGATTTGTATTTTATTTACTAGATCTGACTGGCAAAAGTTTACTCACCCCTGTGCTTGCGTTATTAGCTCCTGGTGAGGAATTTAAATGATAAGAATATGATTTAGAATATATATTGACAACAAAAACCATCATGTTGAGGAAACACGCGTGTACAGGAAATACAGCACTTACAGGTGTCTGGATCATCATGGCTCGTTGATCTCTCATTGTTCTTACAATGTCTAGTGGATAAACTGGCTGATTGCATTCAATGAGACACATGGCTGTTTCCATTGTAATAAGAACCCCAGTTCTTCCAATACCAGCACTAAAAAAGAAAATTATGGGCAAGTCTTACTGATAATATTCTGTTAAAATTCTTGTGACTTTTGTGTAGAAAAATGAGTCATAATATAGAGAACAATTAGGTAGTGAGCCAACTTTTTTCCTTTATTACATAGCTCTCTTTTTACTAGTGTATGTGTGTGATACATAATGATTACATGCATCTTGGGGAACTGGTGTGTATAATATCACATATTAATCATTTTTACTCTCCTTCTTCCTCTCCCTCTTTCCCCAGAGCCCCTTCACATCTTCACAGAGTCTACCTCTGTGTTTCCTACCATCTCTCTTTCATTTGACACTTTATTTATATTTTGGGTTTCTTATGTTAGAAAAGCCATGGGATATTTAATTTACTGTCTGATTTATTGCACTTAGCATTATGGTCTCAAGATCCATCCATCTTCCTACAAATGACTCAAATGTATCCATTATGGCTGAATAGTACGCCATTGTGTACGTATACCATATTTTCTTTATCTCTTCCTCTGTTGCTGGGTATAAAGGTTATTTCCATAATGCAGCTATTATAAATTGTGCTGCTATATAATGAGTATGCATGTATCAATGTAAAATGCCTTTAATGTTTTGAGGAAGACACTCAGAAGAGGTACAGAATTTCTATTTTTAGGTTTTTGAAGAATTTCCACACTAACTTCCATAGTGGTTGTACTAGTTTACATTCCCACTGATAAAGTATAAGGGTTCCTTCTTCCCCACAACCTTGACAGCACTTTTTCTGAGCCCTTGATAATAGCCACTCTATTAGTGAAGGAAGATGGAATCTCAGTGTTGTTTTGATTTTCATTACTTTGATGGTCAAATACGCTGAATGTGTTTTCATGTATTTATGGCCATTTGTACTTCCTTAAAAGCATCTGTTCATTTTAGTTGCTCATTTATCAACTAGGTCTTTTATTTTTGGTGGTCTAATTTTTTGAGTACTGCCCTTTGTCCAAATATGTAGCTGGAAAAATTTTTTCCCAGACTGTAGCCGGTTTTTTTTTTTGTTTTTTTTTGCTTTTTTGCCAGCACCAGGGATTAAACTCACAACCTCACACTTGCCAGGCAGACACTTAGGCAGCTGAGCTAAATCCCCGGCCCTTGTCTTTTTGAGACAGGGTCTCACTATGCTGTTCAGGCTGGCCTTGAGCTCACTTTGCAGCCCAGGCTGGTCTCAAACTCAGAACAATTCTCCTATCTCAGCCTCCTGAGTGCTGGGATTACAGGCGTGCGCCACCAGGCCTGGCTTGTAGGTGCTTTCTTTACTCTGCTGTTTGTTTACTTTGATGTTCAAAAGATTTTTCATTTGCTATAATCCCATTTGCTGATGCTTGGTATTATACCTTGTAAAATTCAGGGTCTATTCAGAAAGCATTTGTCTATGCCTAGTTTTCAAAAAGTTTTACCAGTTTTTCTTTCTAGCAGATTCAGTGTATATATTTTTAATACTAGGTCTTTGATTCATTTTGATTTTATTTTAGTAAAGAGTGAAGATCTCAAAAAAAAAAAAAGTGAAAGATCTAGATCCGTTCTTCTGCACATAGCCAGTCAGTTTTCCCAGCACTCTTTGTTAGATGCTATCTTTTCTCCAGCATATATTATTGATCCACTTGTCAAAAACCAGATAGTTTAACGTGTTTGGGGTTACATTCCATTGGTCAACATGTCTGTTTTTGTGCCATGCTATTTTTACTATTGTAGCTTTATAGTGTAATCTGAAGTCCAGAATTATAATGCCTTCTGTTTTCTTATTGTTGTTCATGACTACTTTGGCTATTTTATTTTAGGTCTCTAGTTCTGTATAAATTTTAGGGTTTTTTTCTAGTTCTGTGGAGAATGCTCTTGATATTTTAATTGGGATTACACTGACAATATTGTTTCTGTCTACTGACAAACAGGATGTTTTTCCATTTTCTAATGTCCACTTCAAACTTTTTTTCAGGACACTATAGTTTTTGTCATAAAGGTCTTTCACTTCTTTGACTAGGTTAAATCCTATGTAGAGCTACTATGGATGGGATTTTTTTTTCTTGATTTCTTTCTTGGTGAGTTCATTGTTGATGTATAGGAACTACTGATTTTTGTGTGGCTATTTTAAATCTTGCCACTTTGCTAAATTTTTTACATTAGTTCTAAGAGTTCTAAGAGTCTTCTGATGGTTTTTATTTGGATCTTTTAAATAAAGAATCATATCATCTACGAATAAAAATAGTTTGACTTCTCTTTACCATGCATTTCTTTGTCTTGCCTGATTGCTCTAGCCAGAATTTTAAACAAGAGTGGTGAGAATGGAAACCCTTGACTTGTTCACAATTTTAGGGAGGATGTTTCAGTTTTTCTTCATTTAATATGATGTTGGCAATGGATTAGTCATAAATGGCTTTTATCAGTTAAGGGAAGGTCATTCTATACCTATTGTCATCAGGGTTTTTTATTATGAATGGGTGGTGGACACTGTCAAAGACTTTTTCTGCAGCCTTTGTGATGATTAGGTTTTTTTTACCCTTACTTCTGTTTATGTGGTATAAGTACTGACTTACATGTTGAACCATTCTTCTATCTCTAGGATGAAGCCAACTTGATCTGGATGTATGACCTTTTCTATGATTTGCTGCATTCTGTTTGCAAGTTATTTTGGCGAGGATTTTTGCATATATTTTCATTAAAGAAACTGGCTTATAGTTTTCTTTTTATTGTTGAGTTCCTATCCAGTTTTGGTATCAGAATAATTCTAGTTAGCTTCAAGGAATGCGTTTGGCTATGCTCCTTCCCTATCAGTTTCATGGAAGAATTTAAGGAGTATTGCTGTTAGTTCTTCCCTTAAGTTCTGGTAAAATTCAGAGATGCATCCATTAAACTTTTCTTTAGCTGGTGGGTTTTTATTACTGACTCTAATTTATTGTTCTGTTAATAGTTTATTCAGGGATTTTTGTATCTTCTTGGGTCAATTTTGGTAATTCAAATTTCTAAGAATTTATCTATTTTTTCTTTTCTTTTTTTTTTAATTTTTATTTCTTTTTTGTCTTTTTGAGACAGGGTTTCACTATGTTGTTCAGGCTGGCCCTGAGCTCACTTTGTAGCCCAGGCTGGCCTCGAACTCGCAGCGATCCTCCTGCTTCAGCCTCCCAAGTGCTGGAATTACAGGTGTGCACCATCACACCCGGCTATCCATTTCTTTTAGATTCTCTAATTTCTTAGAACATACATTTTCTAACTATTCTCTGCAAGTCAACTTCTGGAAAGTTATAAATATTTACTTCAGGAACTGCCCTTAAAAATGCAACATAACAATTACAATAAATTAACGAATGTGTAAAAGACAGTATTTTATGCTTTAAATTTTTTATTTATTTACTTTTTTGAGAAAGGGTCTTGCTAGGTAGTTTGGGTTAGTCCTGAACTCTCTATGTAGCCCAGGCTGGCTTTGCACTTGCAGCAATCCTCCTGCCTCAGCCTCCCGAGTGTTGGGATTACAAGTGTGTGCCACTATGCCCAGCCAAGTTAATACTTTAAACAAAATTTAATTTTAATGAACTTAACCACTGAAATAGTCAAGAAGAACTCCTGGAAGTACAATTTTTAACTAAGAATGTAGTTGCTACTGAAGACTAAGGAAAATGAAATGGACAAATGTGTTTTGCCATTGTTGCTACTTTGCCTCTCAAATATTTGGTGTATCATCTGTTTTGATGATTTGAAAAAATCTACTCTTAAAGTGTGCTAGAAATTTTAAAGGTAAAGGATATCTCAACATATCCTCTAAATATAACACTTAAACATGTGGTTAAGTGAGGGAAGAAACAACTTGGCCCCTAATCATTGGGTGAGTGGCAGCAAAGGCTGTATTTGGTTTTCAGGGGAAAAGGGGACACCTAGTTTGAAGGGAAGGAACAGCAGCTGTTATGGTTTGTGTCCAGGTGGCCCCTAAGCCTCATGTAGTCATGGAAGCTACTGAATCTAGCGTTCATGATTGTTTTGTTGTCTAGCACTGGGATTGGTAGTGTGAGTGCTACACCCGCCCAGGGTGGAGCCAGCATACAATGTAAGGTCAGGAAGGAGGCGTGCTTGTTCCTCTTTTGCACTGTTTGCTCTGGCTGCTTCCATGCCACCCTGCCTTGGAACCAGCTGAGTATGGACTAAAACCTCCATAACTATAAGAAAGAAACCTTTCCTTCCCTAATTTTGGGCATCAGGTGTTTTGTCTCAACGAGAGAAAAGTAACCAAGACAGTAGCCTACCATAGTTCACTTAAAGGCCTTGGGGTACTCAAAGAACATCTTTAAGAGGGGCCACAGGCAAGGAGGGAGTCTCCAGCTGGGTGCCTATGTTAGGGCCTGAACATGAGCCTCAAAATTCCTGTGTTGAAACTTAATCCTCAATGTGACAATATTAAAGGAGGGGGCATACAGGAGGTGATGAATTGGTGAGGGCAGAGTCCTTGCAGAGGGGATTAGGCCACATATAAAAACATAAAAAGGACTTGAAGGAGTGGTTTCACCTTCCTGTCCCTTTCCATCTCTTCTGCCTTATGAAGACATAGCTGCCCTGCTGAATGTAGCATTAAGTCACTATCTTGGAAGCAGACAGCAGCCTTCAACTGACCTCAAATTTGTAGGATCTTGAGCTCAGACTTCCCAGTCTACAGAACTACAAGAAGTAAATTTTTGTTCTTCATAAATTACTTTAGCACCAAAGAGACAACATACAATACTATATTTCATCAGATCTAAATTACATTCCATTATAAAACATACTCCAATTTCAGAGATAATAAAAAGTTTCTACTAAAAATTAGTGGAATAGTTTTATCTTATTTTTGTAATACTAAGGATTGAACCCAGAGCTGTTGTACTAAGCTACAATCACAGCTCTTTTTTAAAAAAAAGTTTAAACAAAATTTTTGGGATGGGGTCTTGTTAAGTTGCCTACGCTGGGCTCAAACTTGTGATCCTGCTACTTCGGGCTGCCTGAGCACTGGGATTACAGGTGCGCATCACCATACCCCACTAATATCTATTAGTTTTATCTCTCATAAAGTTTCTGCCAATTGTTATGTTAGAATATTCTCTTTGCCTTCCATCTTTAAAGCACAGTTTTTGAGTTTTAATTATCAATCACAATTACAACATAAAGACAAAATAATATCTGTATATTTTAAATATATCTTGTCACTTACTCATTCATAAACAACAAGAAATATAATACCTGCAATGAACAACAACAGGTTCTTCTTTTCCAGCCCTCTTATTTCGTACATGACAAACGAAGTCCAAAAAGTCACTTGAATCATCAGGGACTCCATGGTCAGGCCAAGCTATGTACTGGATCTGAGTGAGTTGACGACTTTCATTTTCCTAAGTGCCAAAAAAAAAAAATTATACACCTTGACTTAGGAATTATCTTTATAAATAAATATAGTACTCATGTCACTTTAATTTCAGAAGGAAAGAAAAACCAATTATCCCCCCAATAATGTATAAATCCAATAAAACCCTACATTTCAACAAAAGGAAAGATGTCTACTTTTATTTTATGTATTTATTTATTTACTTTTTTGTGTGTTTTTTTTTTTTTTTTGAGACAGGGTCTTGCTATGCAGTTCAGGTTGGCCTTGAGCTCACTTTGTAGCCCAGGCTGGTCTCAAACTCGCAACAATCTCCTGCCTCAGCCTCCCAAGTGCTGGAATTACAGGAGTGCACCACCATGCCTGGCTTTTATGAGACAGGGTCTCATATAGTCCAAGCTGGCTCAAGGCAATCTCTCAGCCTCAGACTCCCCAGTGCTGGGATTGCAGGTGCATGCCACCACGCCCAGCTAAGAAACCATTTTATAGAAACAAGTTGTATACATTTACATATTGGCTATTTATTATCACTACCCTCTCTATATCTCAATTTCTTTATTTGTGTTTTTAAGATGATAATAAAGTAAACAGGCAAAATTAAATTAAGATCCAGAGAAGTGCTTAAAGATTAAAGAACTGCTAGGTAAACATGAATGTTAAAATAAAAAAAACTTTTTGGTGAACAAAACTGGGATAATTCGGATAGGACAGAGATGAGATTTTAGAAAAAAAAAATCTCTTCAAATAAATGTAGATTAAAACTTGGAGGTGAGGAACCAGGAATGGTGGCACATGCCTATAATCCCTGACTTTGGAAGAGAGAGGCAAGAGGACCATGAATGCAAACCCAGCCTGAGTAATTTAGCAATTTAGTGAGATCTTATATCAAAATTAAAAAAGGGCTGGGGAGGTGGCTCAGTGCAAAGATGCTAGGTTAAATCCCCAGTAACTAATACACACACACACACACACACACACACACACACACACGCACACACACACACACTGGAGGAGATCATAAAAATATCTAGTCAATGATTAGTACTATGAAGAGACTAACAGAACTGGATTTAGACACATATTGACTCAAATCATGACTCTATGGTTATGGCATGCAATAGTTTCAGTCTCAATTTCTTCATTTGAAAAATGAAATGACATTCATACTTGTATGATTTGACAGTCTTATGTTGAAAACACTACTTGAGAATATCTGTATATTACCTGCTACTTGGCATCATATGCTCAGTAATAGGTCATCTAAGATTATAAAGTTATTTTTCATTATCTATTTGGAAAATATATTACTGGCTTGATCTGTTGCATTAGACTATGAACTATATAGTGTATGTTTCCAAGCCTGAAATCCCTTTTCATTTGAATGAAATTTAACTTTTGAACTCTTGTCACTTTAGCATCATTCATTGCCAGATTCTTTTTTCTTAATAAGCGCAACTTTTAGCTCCTTTCCTCACAGTCAGAAAGACCCTGTCTCACTGGTTTCCTGTAAGCATATCCTTGGAGCAGGGGTGTAATTCATATTTTCAAAGGCTTCACCTTTGATGGGAGAGGACTAGGCCTTCATAGCCTGTGTTGTTTGCTCTCCAGTTACGTTCTTCTTCTTTTGCCCCTTTCAAAAATCACAGGTGGCTGGCAAAGGAATATGTAGCTGTGGGCAGTGAATGTGGAGCACATAGTCTCTATCAGCCTCAATACTTGCAGCACTATGCCTTCTCTATACATCTTCTAGTAGGGACACTGAGTCATCATTAATTAGATTCCATTTGCAGTTTTGGAAGTCAAGGGGAGTGACTCAGGTAGAATTAAGAGCTGGCAGTTAGAAAGCTCTACCTATCTATTGTCAAAGACCCTGCTTATGTTTTTTCTTAATATTGAGGGGATTGTGAAGTTGCCATCCTTTAAAAAACTGGTACCTTTCAATTATTTTTTCTATTTCCACAGTCACGCCCAAATACTCTATTGATAGCACTTGGAGTAAGAATTTTTTTGTAACCAAATACATTCCTTTTATAATAGCTATGAATAGGCAAAATACTAGTAAGTATTATTTACAGATTCCTTTCTCATTGAGTACTCATATTTAGTGACAGAAATGGAAATGCATTTATTATGACACAAGGGAATATTCATCATAAAATTTCAAAGTATCCTACTAAAGTTGACAAATAGTTCAGTAATTTTGTAGTGTTTCTCAATAATTAACACTCAGATTAAAAACATTTTCAACTTTCAAAATCTATCTTGACTACAACAGCTCTAATGAATAACGTCCTGGTTTTTCACCTCTTGGTTAAATAGTGTCATCTTCCTGAAGATATAGGCAGGGTTTCCTTCTTCGGAGTGGCAGGTGACTTGGTAACACCCATAGGATGAACTTCCTGTGGGTTCTGGCCAGTACTGGTGACATTTAACCTGGTATCAACAGAATTAAACACACCAACAAAATACATATATGTATTTTACAAACTGGAGAACCATATCTACATATATATTGTAGATATGGTTATCCAATTTTCAAAATGTTTTCATTTTTAAGAACTTTTAAATACAAATAGGTGCAAGAATAATTTAATGAATTTTCTTTTTTTTTTTTCTCGGCACCAGGGATTGAACTGATGACCTCGCGCTTGCCAGGCAGGCGCTTCAGCCACTGAGATAGATCCCCAGCCCTGTGAATTTTCTTATACTCCACACCTCAACCCTTCAACTACTATGATTTTTTTCTTTGCAATTTTTTAACCTTTATAATGATAAGTAATGTGCTTATAATTTCCAATTATCCTGATTAAACTTCTAAGATTCTTTTTTGGGGTTAGGGACTGAACCCAGAGTCTCTGAACTACACTACTACTAACCCCATTTTTACTAGCTTGAATGACATACTTTTCATGATCATACAGCTTATTCATTTAAAGTATGCAATTGTTTTCAGGATATTCAGAGTCATACAACTATTTTTTTTTTTTTTTTTTTTTTGTGGCACTGGGGATTGAACTCACGACCTCACACTTGCCAGGCAGGCGCTTAGGCCGCTGAGCTAGATCCCTGGCCCTTGTGTTTTTGAGACAGGGTCTCACTATGCCATTCAGGCTGGCCTTGAGCTCACTTTGTAGCCCAGGCTGGTCTCAAACTCACAACAATCCGCCTGTCTCAGCCTCCCGAGTGCTGGGATTACAGGAGTGAGCCACCACGCCGGGCCAGAGTTATACAACTATTACCACA
>RJWT010035217.1:0-13499 GCA_004365215.1 Cuniculus paca
ATTGTCTCCCTAGTGTAAGAAACTGAAAGACTCAATAAGATACAAAATTCCCGATAAATATGGAGAAAAGGTTCTGAAGTCCAATGGTGCTTTTATTCTTTGATTTGATTGGTTTAAGTCCCTTCCCTACTATTTGATTGCAATATGTGAGAAGATAGGAACAGCTCTTTTGAAAAACGAGACATTACGGTAGCCATTTTTGGTTTCTTGTTGTCCGACTTGAAGATCTGTAATGCTCTTTTGTTTTATCTGGTTTTATATTACCTTGTCTTGTTTGAGTTTATTGTCTGTAAATGTATGAACAACCTTTTTGAAGAAAGCAAGACACTAGTGTGCCAGGAGTGGTGGCTCACACCTGTAATCCCAGCACTCAGGAGGCTGAGACAGGTGGATCGTTGTGAGTTCGAGACCAGCCTGGGCTACAAAGTGAGCCCAAGGCCAGCCTGAACGGCATAGTGAGACCCTGTTTCAAAAACACCAGGGCTGGGGATCTAGCTCAGTGGCCTAAGCACCTGCCTGGCAAGCGCAAGGTCGTGAGTTCAATCCCCAGTGCCACAAAAAGTAAAAAAATGAAAAAGAGACAATAGGGTAACCATTGTTTATCTCCTGGTGTTATGTTTTGAAAACCTGTATTGCTTGCAGTGTTGTTCTGAAATGCTATATTATGTTTGACTCTATTCTGTTTTGTTTTGCTTTGTTTTGTTTTGTTCTATTCTTTTTAAAATAAATAAATAAATAAATAAATAAATAAATAAATAAAATGGTTACATCTTGAGACCATAAAGTGAAATAAATCAGATACAAAAGTTTGAGTATCTCATGGCTGCCTTTACCAGTTGGTACATGTTACCAACTTATTCAGCTCAAGTATAGGATGTATCAATCAAGAAAGAAAACCCAAAAAACTGACTTACTACCACATCACTCTTTGGTTTCTAACATTCACAGTCAATGTGTCTTCTCCTCTCACCTTTAGAGTCTTCTATTTGTAATATCCACTATTTTTGGTTATAGTGAGCAGTAAGATTAGGGAAAGGTGACTCTACCCTACCTCCCCCAGAAAGTCTCACAACTAACTCTCAAGAAACTACAATTCATTAAATCATGGCATGTTATTAAAGAAAGTAAATTTTGGTTTATTATTTCAAAAAATCCACAATTATACAAAAATGGCTACCAAAATAATTTTTCTTTTCCAAGTACATATCTGTGTAAGGCCACAATTTTTATCACATAAATCAAAAAAAAACACCAACTTGAATGCAGAAGCAAATGGCCGGGGATCTAGCTCAGCAGCCTAAGTGCCTGCCTGGCAAGTGCAATGTTGTGAGTTCAATCCCTGGTGCCGCAAAAAAAAAAAAAAAAAAAAAAAAAACCTGGGGCATGAATGCAGAAGCAAACCTCAGAACATAGATGTCTTCCACAGAGCCAGACCATGATGAGATTAGCAAAATAAATAAATAATCCTAGCTTCCTCACTATGATTTTGCTTTTAAAACAATCTTTTTACTTTTGTTTTATTTTAAAGAGAATAAAACCTAAGTAAAACAGAATAAAGCCAATCAAAACAATGAAAGCAATACAGGACTTCAAAACAAGTTAATAAGAAATTGACAATGGCTACCATAATGCCTCTTGTTATCTTCAAAACAGCTGCCCATACCATCACACAAAAGCACGTAAAATTAATCAAACAACACAAGAAGTAAGTTGCTTCTTTATTTCAGTTGTTATCTTTTCAGAAATTTCAGGTACATGATCTCTAATTTCTAGTATGTGTGTCTCTCATGAACTTGTTCTGTGTGAACTGGAGGTCTGAGATTGTATTTTGCTCTTTTATCTTGACATTTTCCTGTGTTTCTCCAAATCAGCCCTTTGCTGCATCCTGGGTACTTCCTGCATTAGTTGCCAGTCCCTTGGTATAGTGGATTGGACTAGGCACCAAGGATCCTCTAATCCAGAGTACCTGGAGTGGTGGAGAGGCACACGACAGTGGTTCACTGATGCTTCCCTGATGGCGGTGGGGCCTTGGGGCATGGCTTCTTCTCCAGGTCCACACTTGGCTTGCTGGATCTCTCCAAGCAGCTGGCAGAGGGCCTCAGGGTATGACTTCTCCCTATTAACTCCATTTGTTCACAAGTTTGCTTCAGCTTCAATATATCTGCTGATTTTCCATCTAGTTGATCTGTCTTTCTGTGACAATGGGGTATTGAGGTCTTCCATTAAAACTGTGTTATTGCTCATTTGATTTTCCATGTCTATCAATAACTGTCATATAGTTGGGTGCTCCTATATTAGGTACATATAAATTTATGATTGTTGTGGCATTTATGCTGTCTCCATCTTGCTCATTGACCCCAATCAATCTTGTGTTATTCTTCTTTGCTCCATCTTGTAGCTGTCTAATTGATTTCTCATGGTCTCTTGCTATTTTTGAGATACCCTTCTTTTCATGATCACTAGCTGCAATTTTGTCTTCGAGATCTGAAATTCTATCCTTTCCTTCATCCAATCTGTTGCATACACTTTCAATGGAGGTTTGAATCTCCTGGATCTCTGTTTCGATCTGTTTCATGGATTCCATTTCTCTCTTAGGTTGAGCATTTTTTGTTTCCATCTTTTTCTAAACTCATCTGTTCTTCTATTTGTGCCTTCTCTAATATCTTTGGCTTTTAGTATCATTTCTTTTTGTACCTGAGAGATCATTGTCTCTCTAGTCTTTTCCACTTGTTTTTTCACTTCTGTTGTTATCAGTTCAGAAAGTTCCAGTGTTTGACTTTCAACTTCATCCATCTCATTGAGTTCCAGGCCTGTCCTTGGTGGGCTGGGGGTCTGGGGCCACACCCAACCTCTGCATCTTGCCATTCTCCACCTTCTCTTTCTTCTGTTGTATTCTATGTTTATGCCTGCCAACCTCTAATGATATCTAGCTCTACCACTAGCATTAAGGCTCATCTCAAGGAAGAAAAGAGATGTCCATTCCTCTAGGATGCCCTCCAGATGTAGTTGGTTCTTTGTAGCTATCCCAAGGACCCACCTTCTTCTGGTGTTTACAGTTCTGTGATAGTGTATGTTACATCCCAGATATGTGCTGGGTATGGAGTCAATGTTGGCCTCTGGATGTGGGGATGGGGACTGGTCTTCTGTTGCTGGAGTTCCCCAGAGTCCAACTGCTATCTCCTTGCTGCTGCTTTAGATGTTTTCACATTACTGGCCTTGGTGATTACTTTGCCCTCTAAAAGTGTGTGTGCGCCTGTGTGCTGGGCTGTTGTCCTAGGTCTCAGGCTTCCTGTCAGTTTTACACTCTTCCAGCCAGCCCCACTGCCTGGGAAGTAATAGATTAGGCACAGGGCACAAACTCACTATCTTCCAGCCAGCCCCACCCTCTGGGATGTAATGGAGGGGCGCAGATTGCAAACTCAGGGTCTTCTAGCTGGCCCGCCTTCCAGGATGCAATGGAGGAGCCCCAGATCATGAACTGTCTTCCAGTCAGCCCCACATCAGGGATGTAATGGAGAGGCGCAGAGCATGACTTGCTTCCTTCCAGCCAGCCCACCCTCCAGTATGCGATGTTAAAGTGACTTATGAGGAAGGCACCTTGCTAGGGAAAATGGCCATGACGTGGCTTCAGAGTCTCTGAGTCCTTCCCAGGCAGCATGCGGCCAGGAGAAGTCACAGAAGGTACAATTATTAGTGTCCTCAATAATTTTTACAAGTGTTAAACCAAAAAGTTTGAGAAACTGTGAGGTGGAGAAAACTAATGTGAAAGAAAGTTCTTACTTCCTGTCCCAAGAGTTCCAGGTGTGGGTTGTGAAAACGCCATCTAGCTCCCTGTGCTGTTTCAGCGGGCAGCCTTGACGGTTCTGGAGGAACGCTGATACTGTCTTGGTCTTCATCCATAATGGGAATTCCATACAGTATTCTAGAATATGACAAAAGCAATATATTTGTTTTTAAAGTCACTGATAAAGCAAAAAATACTTGCTCTCTAATCGCACCTCTGTTGAAACAGGCACTGACTTCACATCTGCGTTAAGCAGAGGTTGTAAAGAAGTCAAATAATCTAAAGTGATAAATAATCCAAACATAATTTATGTTTGGTTCTGAAGACATTTTAAAAGTAACCTCTGGGACGGCTTAGTTTCATTATGCTGGAACAGTAAGTTTACCTTAAGAAAGCCCAATTACAGAAGAGATTAAATTTTCTCTATCATCTGATTTCTAACCTGCTTCCTGGTCCAAGCGCCCAGCAAAAGTTTCATTTCTTTCATGGTATATGAAGGTAGGGGTTGCTGGGGATTGAACCCAGGAATGCTCTACCACTGAGCCACACCCCCAGCCCTTTTTATTTCATTTTAAGACAAGGTCTCCCTAAATTGCCCAGGCTGGTCTCAAACTTGTAATCCTTCTGCCTCAGTCTCACATGTAGTTGGAGTTACAGGAATGTACCATCATGCCTGGCTCAAAAGTTCCATTTCTTAGACTGGAGCAGAGACCTACCCTAAATAAAATGCCCTCCTCACATTATAATTTTCCCTTCTTGATTCAAATCTTGCTTGAATAAGCAAAACACTGTTTTGACATAAACTCTTTCCTTGGTAGGTACAAGCAGCATCTACCTAAGAATGTATTAGGAGACACATCAAGCCTTAATCTGGCCAAAGAGAAGAAATAACACCAAAATTTGATGGCTGAAAGTATTATTAATATTTGACCTACAAACTGCTTGAAAACACATCAATTTTTGTATTGCGAAATGTATTGTAAAATGAAAACAAAATAAATATACAGTAGACCTATAGTTCTGTCAGTTTCACATGGAAGCATTTAGACCTATTAGTCCCTCCAACTTTTTCATATATGTGAAAAGACAATAACTTTATAAGCCATTGACTGCAAAAACAAAGAGTTCATAGACACAACTGATTTGTTTTTTACAATATTCAGAAACTCCTAAAGCCCATTTTACCAACTCTTAGGAAATAGATCCATGCAGAGTCAAGTTGGTAAAGATAGGACTTTGCTAAAATATACTCACAAAAATAAGCATCCTATCTCACCTCACCTAATCAAACTTCTAAACTCAAAGAGAAGTTAAATACACTGCCACTGAACACCCACTCTGTGCTCTTCCTAACATGCTTTCCTCAACTGCCAAGGTCAGAGGCTAAAAACTGTCTTGCAGCCCATGTTCTAGCCCACGTGATTTGGGATCCACTGCCCAGGCGCACACACACAAAATTTAGAAGACAGAAGGTTCTGATGCTTCTGTTGGCAGATGCAGTCAGAACTCTTCTGTAGCAGTGCTCCAGTTGCTTTCTTTGTGGGTTGCCATTTTTATTTTACTAGTGAGCATATTAGACAGACATAGTGTGGCTCCAGAGTCAAAAGCTATGACAGCAGAAGTCACTCGATGTCAGCAAAAGTGGTATGCTGTCCATATGGGCTTTCAGCTCTCCTGCCTTCCTGATGGCCAGAAGAAGAAGTTTCCTTGGCAAATAAGCCTTCTGCTGGTTCAGTGTTTCCAGGAGCCCTTTTTGATTCACAGTCATTTTTCCATTGATTTTTATGCACACTGCACTGCCATTACTCAATCTCTTTTAGCTTCAAACAGATAAGGGTGTTTCTGTTTTCTGCAACTGAATCTTGACTGATACAACCAGAGAAACAGAACAAGGTCAGGTCTAAGAACTAAGAAAAAAGTTCCAGAGTGTGGAGACATCAAGATCAATAAAGTAACTCTTAGATTGGGTTGTGGGGATAGAATGGCAGTGGTAAGGAGCAGGGTGACCTAAGAAGCTACCTTGAAAGACTGCTGCACTATTCTTTGGCTATAAGCCAAAAACAGGGTACCAAAAATCATTTGCATTTTTTCCATGGTCTCTCACATTCAAAAGCATAAATAGAAACTTTGACTGGTCATAAAGAAAGTAGAAGGAGTCATTGGACATTCTGGAGTGCATAGCTCTGGCAGAAACCAACGGGGGAGCACAGAGGAAAGACCACCTGAGGTTTGCCACTCTTTCTGTATGACAAAGATGAATCATTTACCTGAAAACTTCTCTCTGTATTTTCTCTGCTTCATTCCTTTTTTCTCAATAAAAGAAGTGACAGCCCCTGAGTGATTCAGACTGAAAAATCTCTCCAAGTCCAACCTCACCCCCACCTCTAACCATAATCCTGCATTCTGTTCAGTCTCCCACCAATGTCTCTCCTCTCCATCACATCTTCTCTCATCAGACTCCTGTGAAATGATGTAGATTTCCTCTCCTCCGTTCATTCCACATACTCCTGCTAGAGTTATGATTAGTTACCCTCTCTCCAAACACTTTAATGACCCCACACATATTACAACCAAGCTCCTGAGCCCACCAGTGAGGGCCCTCCACAGACCAGGCACCACAGATATCAAAAACCCTACTTCTCCCTAATCCCTACCAAAACTCTATTTGCTATCCAAAAGATGCTCTAAGTGCTACAATTACTACAGTGACAATAGGAAAAAATAGACTCAGTATGTATGATCTGAACATGAGAAAAGCAAGGTTTTCAGATCTCAACTCTTTCAGATATTCACAAGTATTCCTCTGCCAGGTCAAAATTCATCTCTGTCTTCCTTGTGTTCCTGCTGGGTTTGATCTGTTCTTTCATTATAGCATATATTTCCCTTTACTGGTATAACTTTTTAAAAGTAGATTATTGTTTGGTTTGGGGTAAATAGTGATACCCATTTTCTGCCTTTAAAGGATATGAATACAGCAGACACTGAATAAATATTGTAGGTACTAAATTTAGGCTAGACAAAAAGTCTTAGCCAAAGCCAGCCCCAGACTCTGCCCTGGGGAATTGAGAATCATAGGACAGCCCAAAACACTGCAGGGGTTCTCAATGTGCATTCCCAAGCTAGCAACAGAAGCTTCATGTGAGAACTTGTTCACAGTGCAGACCATTGGGGCCCATCAAAGATAAAATGAATTAGAATCTCAGGAGGGGAGCCCAGCCATACCTGTGATGAACAGGTCTTCAGGTGATTCCAAAGCACTCTGCAGTTCCAGAATCACTGATGTTCTACAGTCTTTCCTAAAACGGTTTGATTATAAGAATCCCCTCAACACCTGTCGCATCTACGGCTTTCCAGATCCTTCCTTTAGAGATTTTAATTCAGTAGGTTCAGGATATAGGGTCTAAGAATTAACATACTTGCCCAACACTCGAGATGGTTTTTATCTTCTGAAACCTCGAGAATCACTATTATAAGGGAAAGGACAAGTCTTTGAGGGGAATGAGAGGAACAGCTAGGGATTCAGATCCTTTCTGGCCACCTGCTGTGCCCTTTTGGTGCTGTTTTGAATATTATCTGTACCCACCAAACCCATGCTTACAATTAGACCCCAAAGCAGCGGTGCTGGGATGTCGGCCTTTTGGGAAGACTGGTATCCTAAGGGTGAGGTGTTCATGAATGGATCAACGCCTTTCTGGATCAGTTATTATGTGCATTTGTCCCCCTTCTCTCTGTCCTTCCACTTTCTTCCCTGAGCTGAAGTAGCATGGGACCCTCACTAGAGGCAGTTGCTCAATCTTGGGATTCCCTGCCTCTAGAGCCATAAGCCAAAATAAACCTCTTCTCTGTAGGAATTAACCAGACTCAGGTATTGTTACAACAGGAAACAGACTAAGACACTTTCCCTGTTAAACTATAGCTTCCTCACCTATGCACGGAAGACACTGGGTCTTCCAGAAACTAATTTTTAAAAATAATACATGAGGAGTTTTACACAGAGAGCATGCTCAGTAAGTACATGATGTTATAGTCGTTTTTGTCATCATCAGGGAGAAGGTTCATTGAAGGAAACAAGCCTACCTCTCTGAGAGGAAAGTCTAAACTAACCCCGCTTCTAAGTGAACACTGGTCTTCCATGGGACCAGATATAAAATGCATTTCCTACTGTAAGAGACTGTCAAAGAAGTTTGGAACATGCTGTTCTAAACTGTGAACACTCTTAAAACATCTCTGCACGTATCTGTGAGTTACTGAAAGGGACTGCGAGGTACAGCCTATGAAATACGGAGAAGAACCTTGGTATGACTCTTAACTGAGTGACTGCATCATCGCTTCACTCCCTTCCTTAAAACAATGTACCTTGCTCCTGGGTGTAGAAAGCCTGAGGAAGCTTCACAGAATGCAACTGACAGTCACTTTTAGGTAACTCAGAAAATGTGTAGAGAGAAATTCTAAGAATACTCCTATACAAAAGTTTCAACAAAGTAATGCATGAAATTGACTGTTGTAGACCCCAATTTTTAAAATACTCATAGGAAACCACTAAGCTGATTTCACAAGCCACTTACGGGTTCAGAACTCACAACTTGAAAAACATGGACTTACAGAGAAATGTTGTCTAAAAAGCAGTTTTTTCCTAGGTCTGGAAAAAAATTAGATTTGAAAATACTAATCTACAAATAATTTTCTTTATCACTGCAAAATATTTTCTTTAAAATTTAAAGAGGCATATGAATATTTTATAAACTTTTTAAAAAATAGGGAATACCATTTCAATTAAGTGAGTCTATAGAAGAATACATGTTAATCATATAGAATTTCTTTTTACAAAATATGATTAGGTAGGGGAAAATTGCATTTTTAAAAAAATCGTAACTTCATTGCTACATGCAAACAGTGACATCTGGTGGAATGTCATTGTTTTACTTTTTTTTTAAATCCAACTTTTCTATATTGAAGTTATGGAAACAGACAAATTTCTAAATAATTATTTGTGTTGGTATTTCTATATAAAAATAAAATGTACTAATCTATTGTATCAAATATTGATAGGGCACACTGAAGTGGTTTTTTGACACCCCAACTGGTATATTTAAAATAGTGTTTGAGGCAAACGGATGGGGCTATGTTCAAAGTGATTATTAAAAAAATACAACAGATTCTAGTTTTAACTGCTACAGCTGTGCTTGATTTGGGTGCCTCAGCCTTCTCATCCACTATGTTAGAAGTTTTGGGTAGGAGAATGTTAAGATATGGCTCTGATATATGTACTTCTGTGACACATATCACCAGCTGGACTTCAAACAGATAGTAAGTCTCGTGCTCTTTGTTTTAATATCTTAGGTCACTGCCTAGATTATGTAGTGAGGAACAAGACCAAGGGAGGGCTGGAAGTGGGAACAGGACTATCCTGACCACCAAGAAATGGCAGACAATGTTGGAAATGGGGAATGAAAGGAAGATTTGTCCCTAATATCCACATCGTGAGGAAAAAAAGCAGAAGATGGAGCACAATATTATAAGTGAAATATGACAGACCACAGGTGATAATGTTCTACAAGTGGCATCACAAAAGTTTAGCATGGGACAACTGCACATTCTCTTAGGGAGCAGTGGGCAGAGGGGAATACAAAATCAGGCAAGATTCAGAGAGCCCAAAGCCTTCCACAGTTACATAGTAAACACCAGGAGAGCTTCCCACAGTTAGCAAGATCCCATCCTCAGCCTAGACTCAGAAACAGAATTTTTGGTGTTTAGTGAGGGAATAAGCTGTAGGAGGATAGAATCCCCACCACAATTTAGGCAGAAGCTCTATTTCCAAAACCAGTTGATAATGGTGCAACTACAAACTACCAAAAGTGAGTGAAATAATGTTTCCCTTTATGCAACTAGAGTTCCTCAGGTTCTTGGGTCAGTATTAAAAACAGGATGAGAATGAATATTCAGGACAAAGCATAAGGAGAAAAAAATGAGAGGATCTTTCACAAATTCATAAAGCAAAGAGAATAATAGAAACTACATTTAGAATCAGAACAATCTGAGTAAAATTCCTAGATTTTTACCAGTTACATAAATATGAACTAGTCCCTTAATTGCTGTGTTATATTTTCTTCATTTGAAAAAAGGGATTATTACCTACTATAAAGAGTTACTGTTAAAACAACATGAAATAAATGAAATGAGCCTCTGTGCAGTTTCTGTTACAAATTTTGTGTTTTCTTATCAAGCATCATTATTTGGTGCATTTGGATAAAAATCTCTCAGATATATACTATTGATTTGTAAGTTTTAAGTAGTAGAGATAGTCAAAATAATTACTAATGAATTTTTCTTTATACTTTAAAATATATGTATTATTTGAAGAAATATAAGCTGTCAAAATAACATCTATAATGTCATTCTTGTAAAACACACACTATATATGTAATACCTATGTGGGTTCAGAGAAAAGCCTACAATAAGCTTTACCATATTTTAAAAATTCAGTAAGTAAAGATCATGCTTAGGACAATAGTTTTAACAAATACAGAGAAAAACTGTTGAGGCAAAATTCTCAAATCTTGCCCCATCTACCCGAAACGCCTTCCATGATTTCAAATGATTGAACTGCTGATATAAATTTATATTGTTGGCTCTCCTATTCTACATCTAAAAGCAGTATCCTAATGACTCCAAATGAATAGGAAGGAAACCTATCCTATATTAACTTTCAGTAACCACGAATGGCCTATCTTCATTCAAAGATGAGTACACAGAAAAATCCAATAGTCTGTGGAGACAGTCTGCAAAGTGTAAGAAAGAACACGCATGAAGAATATCTTTTTTATAAAGACATCTTTTTTATAAAGACTTTTTTTACAGAAATTCTTTGCAGTCTAAAGAAAAATTTTTAAGTCTTGAAGAAACAAATCAAAACAGTTCAGATAAAACTACAAAGACTTAGATTTTTCTTAAGAAACTATAAATTAAGAAAACAAAAAAACACCATGTTAGTATTAAAATGGCAAAAAATATTGTGATTTTTAAAATTTACACCTCAAGCAATAATGCTTATTCTTAATTGTACAAGAAATTACAAATGGATCGATTAGTTTTCAAAGGAAGTCAGAAAATCACAAGAAGACAATATAACAATACATTTAAATTTAAGTTTAGAAATGGCCTAATGTGGGCTGGGGATATAGCTCAGCAGCATAGCGCCTACCAGGCAAGCATAAAGTCCTGAGTTAGATTCCCAGTAACAAAAAATAAATAAATAAGATAAAAGCCTAAGAATGGCCAAGATGAAAATTTGTAAGATAAGCAGTTGCTACTTTTACTACATAAAAATTAAAACTTTTATGTAACATAAAATAACACAAACAAAGCTGAAAAGTCAACAAAGTGAAATACATCCAGATTGTACATGTAAAATAATTAAAATCTTTAGTATAAGAAGATCGCTTACAAAGAAAACTCACAAAATGGAAGGATTCACCAAGAAGCAAGCCCCCCCTGCAAACCAGCACCATGCATGGGCCACCATGGTGGCAGGGAGACAGCCAGACCCAAGCCTTTCCCCGTGGTCAGCACCATTTGTGGACTGAAGGGGAAGAGAAAAAGGACTCACCAAGAAGCAAGCCCTCCCTGCAAACTAGCACCATGGGAGGGCCACTGCAAGCAGGGGGACAGCCAGACCTCAGCCCCTTCCAGCGTGCTGGCTGGCAAACAAGAACCAATCCCCCACCCATAAGTGACCAGCTGATCCACAGAAACACAGGTTGTGATGATATCTATTGAGGTGAAATGCAATTTGATGCTTGTGGTGCTTTGGTGTATCACTGACCTTGCAGGTCTAGGGCCAGTGGTCTGATCATCTGTTCAGAGGATAGCAGTACACAGTGTGGCATCTAAGGGGGTTTCCTTCTGAGGATGGTAGCCATTATTGATTCCCTATTGTCTTGTTTTGAAGTTCTGTATCATTTTCATTGTTTTGTTGGGTTGGGTTTTATTCTCTTTTGTTTTGTCTGATTTTGTTATATCTGATGTCATGAGCAGCTATTTCAAAGATAGCAAGATATAGCATGGTAGCCATTTTGGATTTACTACTGTCTTGTTTTGAAGTCCTTTTATTGCATTCATTGTTTTGTTTTTATTGGTTCTATTCTGTTCTGTTTGATTTTTACTATGTCTGAAGTTATCCACAGCTATTTTGAAGTCAACAAGAGACATTATGGTAACTATTGTTGATTTCGTATTGTTTTGAAGTCCTGTGTCACTTACGTTAGTTTGTTTTGATTGGTTTTATTATGTTTTATTTTCCTTGGTTTTATTCTCTTTAAAATAAAATTAAAAATTAAAAAAAAAAGAAGATCACTTACAAAACTGCAGGTAGGAAAGAATAATATTCCACAGAATATGAGCTGATAATTCTTAAAAGGAGAAGAATAGACAAAAATATTTAAAACTTTCTCAGGTTATCAGAAACAAATGAAAAATATTTTTCCTCACTAAATTAGACAAAAAAATCCACAGCAATTAATAGTTAATTTGAAGAGTACAAGAAAATAAACAATATATGATGGATTGTTGTAAAGTGTCACAGCAGCTTGGTTAGTGGATATCATGAAATCATTTAAACGTTCACACATAACCTTGAGTGAAAAAGGAAAGCTACAGAATGCCATGTGTGTCCTAAACAGGTACATTTACAACTGATCACCAAACTAACATTAACATAAATGTTTAAATGATCGTGAAATGATCTTTAATGATATAAACTTTAAAACATCAAATCTAAAATTGTATGCCAAGAATTCTAATGTCTATGAACATATCTATACAACACAAAGATCACCTTAAATACTTCAATATGAAATATATAGTTCTCTCAAATTGGTATTTAACAAAATAAATATAATTTCAAAGAACACTATTTCAAATAAACGTAAGTACATTCCCTTATCATTCCATTAAAATAACCTTGGTGTTGGCCACAAATAATAATTACTATAGGCAGAAATATAAAAGCATTATAATTATATAACCACAAGTATTATTATATTTCAAGTTAACTGTGCACTGCACAGAAAATGCAAAAAGCCACCAAATTGAAAGGGTATTCATTTTTTGTTTACAATTACCTTTCTTTGGAATACTTATTAATGCAGAGGCAAATTATACATTTGTCTAAACTCATAGGCTCGGCAGACAGATATATTTTGAAAAGGTTAAGCTTTGTTTAGCAAGGTAATCCTCGAGAGATGGATGCTAGAGAATTAAATATTCAGTGCTTAAATTAACTTCTTATTTGGTACTTAGGAACAAATTGCCAAGAATTATCATTATCAAATAGAGCATTTATTGATTCTCTGGGAAAAATAAAGTGAGGTCTACATGAAGAAAAAAGAATTTTTAGAATTGGAAAGAAAACGGCATTTTTAACAGTTTGTATGAATAGCAGAAGCTGTTAAGTCCTTGAAATGGTTCTTGGTGGCACAGTGCTCATGCACACGACTCAAAACTGGACAGTTCTGGCCATTTGTTTCAAAAGAATAATAAAATAATTTTTTTTTTTTTGCGGCACTGGGGATTGAACTCGCAACCTTGTGCTTGCCAGGCAGGCGCTTAAGCCACTGAGCTAAATCCCTGACTAATAAAATAAATTTAAAATTTAAAAACCTGCACACTTTCATGACTACTAGACAATGTTTATATCTTTACTTTCTACTCCAACCTT